>JAHPZR010036790.1:0-12175 GCA_019787425.1 Platygyra sinensis
ATCACTGGTTTCAACTTCCATCGCTTTGTCCTGTATAACTGAAGATGACAAAAGTTTTTGTTGAAACATGTTTTTTAAACTGGAAAGTGTTATGGTTTTCTTAATATTACAGGTATCTACTGGTTATTACAACTTGCTGAAATTAACATGATTGTAACTGGATACCTTCGCCATGTGTACGACACTCAGTTACGTGCATTTTAATGGGTTTCTTTCAATATTTCTTACAGTTATGGAATGTGCTAGTCACTTTTTTCTCTCAAAAGAAGTTGCGAGAAGAGTTTTTAATTTCGAAACTTTCTTGTAATTTATACAAGTAATTATAACCAGAAGTCATTGGACCTTGTGTCTTACAATTCAGGGAGTAATCATATATTGTGCTCATAATTCTAAATTGGCCTTGTTCAACAAGCGTGATTTTGAAATAACTCAGCTAATTACTCTGTAAATTTACTGACCATTAAGTCCAATTACACTATTAGAAAAAACAACCAAATGATATGATTAACCATTTTTAGTAAAGGAAGGGTTTTAAAAGAACCTTCTGTGCCCCTAATGTACATGTATGATAACTCACAAGTTTCTGTTTCCCTTTCCCTCCTCCCTCCTGGGCAAATAAAGCCATTGCGAGAGTATGAAATAATTATTTGTTAATATCAAATTTAATCCCCTTACAGTAAAAACCTGTGTATAAGAACCTGGATTTTTCAATTTAGCCTAAATAGGTTCTTATATAAATGGTACTTAAAGCAAATTTAGGCTACCAAGGTTCTTTTAATATGTTCTTATATTTTCATATGAATTTCATCTGAATATGCTATATATATTATAAATATCATCTCATAATACAGTATAAATCATTCATTTGTACCACAGAGCAGTTGGAGATGGTCAGAAAGCTTTCTTTGATACTCTAATAGAGTACAATACCTGAAAATACTTGGGGAATTATTTTAATGGCAAACACAATAGACATACAACATGTTACTTAAGCTTGAAAGAAAAAAAGTTATGTCAAGTTACTTTTAAATAGTTCATGATCTTAATTCAGCAGTTTCTACAGGTCTATACAATTTTACAGCAACCCCACTGATAGGAACCTAACTTAAAATTTTAGCCTAAATAGGTTCTTATGTGGAGGGAGCTTAAAATGAAAATTTTAGACTAACAGGTTCTTAAAAACCAGGTTCTTATACGCGGGTTTTTACTGTATTTATGACATGTGCTTAGTTGTACTTTATTTTTCTTAGTTGTGGGTTGAAGTTGAAGGGTAGCTGGAGTGAAATGTTTTATGAGAGGGGAGGGAAGGGGATGGAGTGGAGGTTATCTAACACTGATTCTTGTAAGAAAATATTGTCTTGATATTGATTTCGGACCTTTTAAAATTTCGTGCGCTAAATACATTTGCGCTTAATCTCGACGAACTCAAGACAAAATAGAGGTTCAAACTAACCCAGTAGCGCGTGTGAAGCTTTGGAGCTTACTGGCTCATAGCTGGCGGAGCTTATCCCAGTTTCTGTAACCTGGAGGCGGTTAGGAGTGTTTCTACCCCCCTTGATGGGATGCTAGTTTATCGCAGGTCACTCCCCCGCAGTTTGTTAGGTGTCCCCAACAATTCGCCGGCATCCATTTATACTGTAAATGAGGCATTGTGATAGTTAAGTATCTTGCCCTGGCCACCTCGTCTCCACTAGCCCAGTAGGGGCTGGGTAAAATTCAAGGGCGGAATTTTGGGATTTGTAGGAGGCAAAAGTGCCCTAATTATTTTTGGGCCAGGTGAGGTCCTGGTACATTTTAGGAGAAAAAGAACGGATAAAAAGCGAAATAACGTTTCGATTACTCCATGCTACCTATAAAGATGTAACAAGGGCGGAGTCAAGAGAGGGTGGGATGAGTGGAGGGGAGGGGGGAGCCGGACTCGTTGGGGCGTGCTTGCTAAGAAGGAAGAAAAGAAAACATCAACTATGGACAGACTACCTTCTTACGACCAGAAAAAACGCTGAGCACCCGTAAACATTTTTATGCCAAACTGCGTTTCTTATGACATATCTTTCTCATTGCCCGGTGAACGCCATGTGGGAGAAATTTGAAAAGAGAGGATTCACTCTGAAAACGGATTAAAATCTTGCCTTCAACACCACGCCGAAGGAATTTAAAAATGCAGAATCACCAGCCATTTTGTAGTGTGGACGCCGCCATTCAAAACTGTACCTTAATAGCGAAGCGCGCGAGTGACGTCATGACTCAGACAAGACTCAGACAAACAAACTGGAATGGTGGATGATTTTGAAGATTTCTTTAAGGGCAAAAGCTGGTGTTTCTAAACACTTGTGAAACAAAAATTTCACGTACATTCCCTGTATTTCCCTCAGAACAAGCTTATGTCGACTGAGTCTCGCGGGGAATTCAGTGACTTGCATTCTATTTTTAGACTTCGCACGCTTCGCTATTAGAGGGGGGTGAATAGGTCTACGGATCGGCGGATTTGTTAAATATTTTAGCCCGGATTCTGGATTCAGAGCGAAATTTTAACGAATCTGCGGATCCTATGATCACTGCGGATCGCGGTTCTATCCAGTTTTTGGGCCCGGATTTTGGATTTTGGTTGTTAGGAAGTTCGGATTGTGGATCTCCAGGTTGCCCCAAAAATTTCAGTTTCTCTTTTTTTGTGTGCCGGATGTCACGCAGTGGAGAAAATGACTAGAAATAGTGACGCACTTAAGCTTGACGGGTCCGCGATGGCCGTGATGAAAGTTGCCTTCTACCCGCGTGGAACCTCTCATCTTTCAGACGATACTGGTGTACCAGGTACTGGTGTTGAAGGCAGTCGAGATGGGCTTGGCTCAGAATGCCAATTCCAACAACCAATTGGTCTTTGCGTTGAGTTTGACTCGGTTGCGCATGTTTGCGACGCTCAATCAAACGAATCAAAAGATAATCACGCCAAATTCCAAAACAGTGTTATTTTTTAAGGCTGTTAGAAATCTTTATCATTCCAGGCAGCTGGTGCTCTAATTTTACTTTTAATTATTTCATTCAATTTTGTAACTTTTTTTGTGAGAACAAATAAAGATTGATGTTGTTGCTGTTGATGATGCTTTCTCAGTGCAAAACTGAGAAAGGACAATCTCCTCCACCAAAACAGCCAAAAACATTGCCACAGGCCGTGGAAAAGGTTAGATTTTGCAAAGAAATACTCACTGAGTATGAAAACTCCGTTCGGTCTGTAGAGGGATGCTCCAAAGTAACGCTGAATGGTTTCTGAATGGCATGGTTTCTGCTGCAACTGTTAGGTCTTTCGATATAATAGTCTGAGGACTGGAGAGACTGACTTCGCGGTTTTCTACGCTGTCTTATTATGATGGTAACAATCTCCTCAGCTGAATGACGCTTGATGTCGGACAAACAATTTGCGGATTCGGATTTAGTTGATTTTTTGAGCGGATCGACGGATTCAGCCATTAATTTTAGCGGATCGGCGGATTTACATACTCTTATTCACCCCCCTCCTATTAACACGTGCGATGTCCCTCTGTTACACTCCTGATTGGCCGACGAAAGTTCGTGCAAGCTTATCAATGGTAATGTCAGTTCCTTACCTATATTCACGACAAACTGTTGAATTTTCCGCAAACTAATGTTCGTGATTGTGCGAAGACATGTGTCCTTACAAAGACGTGGTTTTTTTCTTGCCGAAAGAAGATGAAAAGAAGCTAGCAAAGAAGTTTACTCTATTTCAACCAAAGGTACAGTGCATGCAAGCACTAGTTTGGGGAAACGCTCCTTTGTACGTTGAGCTGAATGGATATAAAAAATAACAACACGTGGAGCGAAACTATCCAAAAATATTATAAGTGTTTTGGCGGGAAACTGTAGCCTCCTTGCCTCTCTTGGCGAGGAACGTAACGCGCTTTTAAAAGTAGCCTACAGACTAATCCAAAAATAACCCAAGTCTCTTGACGGGAAAAAAGGCTGCGATTTTTAATGGAGCCCTGAAATTAGTCAAAAATAAACTGTCATTTGGCGGGAAAAATCTGAGCTATTTGTAAACAGATTTAGCTCGTCAAAAGGTTGCATTTATTTTGACTTGTTTCTAGGTTTCGTTTAAAGTGCAGAAATTTTCCCCGCGTAGGCAACCCTACATAGTCAAAATATAGTTAAAGAGAGCCTACATTTTGACTACTTTCCAGGCCCTTGTAAGAGCGAAATTCTTCTGTTGTTCTTTGTTCAAGGTGGCCGAACACAGTTTTCGCGCGCGCTTTCGTTGATGCAATTCAGCGCGTGCACAAGGATTTCAAAAAATAAAAATGCCGTCAATAGAGCGATCGTTTTATTTACTCAACACCCGCAATATCTGTGTTATTTTTCTCTATAATTGAACGCAGTGTATTGATGGTTTTAGTTTTTTTTTTACAAAGATATGTTAGAAAAAGTAACGATGCAAAGAACCCAGCAATTTTCAGCTTTTGTTTGTTTCCAAAAGAACCCAGTCAAATTCAACGCATGCGCAGTTGCTCAAAAAAATTGAGAGCGATTGCTTCTTTTTTTTAACAGCTTTATTGGGTACTACACATAACTAAATAACAAGAAAAAAAGGCAAGACCCAAAAGGGGTAGGTGCAACGGGACGAAGTCCCATGCGAGGCACCGCCCCGCCCAGCAGAAAATTGCCGATTTCTAAACGATCCAGTCGTTAGAATTTCAAGAAATTTGGCAAAAAAAATAGTTGAGAAACCACGTGAACGATCTATCACCAAAAATATCAATTTTGACATAGGGAATTTTTAACAATAACGAAAACGATTAACGGCAAATTACGAAAATCGCCTATGTCAAAATTTTATTAAAACAGTGTTGACTGAAGGAATTTAATGTCAATTCTTAGTAGGCAAACGATGAAAACAATCTAACGACTGGATTTTTTTTAAAAAAACAAAAAACCATATTTTAAGCCTTGTTTTCAACCAGCCCCGTTGCCATGGCAACATCACACACTCTAGCCAAAATGAGAGAATAAATACTTCTGTGGTTGACCTTGTCTCTTGCAAAAAACGGGCGCCAAAGCATAAATAGTTTTAAAAGTACTTGAAAACTGTGTTCGGCCACCTTAATAAAGCAAGACTCAATGAGTGACTTCAACGTTTGCTGATTTGAGTTTATTAGAATTAGGTGATATAAAAGTCCTAACATTTATGAACAAGCCACTGAAAAGCATTCGTAATATTAATTTATAACGATCAATTCAACCAAATAATATGACTAATCACCGAGGAGCAATACTTTAACTTGGCTTTTGCATTTAACTGTATCGAAAATTACCTCTAGTTGGAAATAATTTGCTGCCGATTTCATTTAGCAAATCAAACTCGAGAGCCAGAATTTAACTGCATTTCCGGATACACTACCGAGAAAAGTGATCAAATTACGAAGCCGGTACAGCGGAGTATCTGTAACAAACTTCGATGTGTTTGGAAACTATGGCAAAGATACTTAAATTAACGAGGAAACGGAAAAATAAACTCGAAAACATCGATCATAAACAAATTTGTAAATTTTTAAATTCTCTCGTGGAAATTTCAACATACGGCATGAATTAACTATAACTTTTTCAAAACTATTTCAGAAAATGGTGGCGATCTGAGTGTTAATTTAATTTAATAAAATAAATTGAATCAATTTCCTTGTCCCTAGTGTTTACTTTTTTCTTAACTAATCCGATCTGACAGGACAAGTAATGTTCTTTCGGGTAATTTACTCATCTGATCGGCACTCTTTTTGTTATTACTATTTTATAATTCTACAGGTTTTTATCATTGCACAAATTCCAGAGATCCCAATTTGCCTTCGTCACCAGATTCTTCTTTTCAGTGTTGCCTCCTCGCTATGTCAGGTTCCCTGAAATTAGAATTCCATGATCAGCAAATTCGCAATTTATGAAACCACATGAAAGCTTAAGAAAGCCTCGTGCCCCGATATACATGTATGCGCAACTGTTGGGCTTTGAAATTCCACACACGAATGGGAAACACGCGAGTGTCTACGCACGCGAATATCTATGCGCGCGTGAGTGGAGAGAACTCGCAAATCACATTCTCGAGATGTCTCAAGAAAAGTTTAATTTGAAGTTCTTCCACTGTAGCAAAAATTCCAACAATATAGTGCCTAGTGAGACCAGTAAAGTTAGCAAGGTTTCTGTTATTTTCGACCAACGCTGTGCATTGAGAAATACTGAGAAATATTACGTGCACCCAATGTCGCGTTGAAATTTTTAATACGTTCTCTTGCGCCTACAGTCGAACCTCTCCTTACGGATACCTCTCTAATACGGACACTTCTCTAGTACGGACAGTTCACTTGGTCCCGGGAAAATGTCCATACATGCTTTGTAAAGATAACCTCTATAATACCATAGTTAATAGAGGGGAATGGTTATGAAGACTCGACAAAGTTCTTTGTTTTATGTTTTTGTTCGCTTTTTTGGCCTTGACGGTGCAGCAAAATACAATAGTTGTTTACACCGTTCTGAGAAACTAACCAATAGAAACGTGTTGGTTACGTAATTAATGCATAGTGTATGAGGGCAAAACAAAAGATTGTGCACTGTCGTGGACCTTCCCAACCTAAATCTTGCCATCTTTGTTTGCCCCTTTGATGTTTGTCGGGCTTCATAACCTGTCCCCTATATTAACTATGATAATACGGACCCTCTGTAATACGGACAACGGACACGAAATCTCGGCCCCAGAGAGAAAATTCATACAAACTTAGCCTCTTTATTACGGACACTTCAATGATTACAGTTCTTATTCAACTCGATTTCCTGTTTGTCGTTACATATCAAAGTGTAATCAATTGTCTCATTGTTCATGACGATAACAGTATCATTTGTTTTTCAATCAGTAAAAATGAAATGCACCTTAAAGACTTGTTTGGGCCAGTTTTGACTTAAAGAACACTTTATACCATCAATGGAGCCTTTAAAGTGACGTAATATCCATGACCTCCATACAACGGACACCTCTCTAATACGGACACTTTTGATCTGTCCCTTCGGTGTCCGTATTAGAGAGGTTCGAATGTATTTTCATCTACCACTAAACTGTCCTGTAGTTCACGCCACTTTTGCTTCATTGAGAACAAAACAAAATGCTGCTTTTGTTGTCGAGTTTCAAGTTGAAGCGACGCTTAATGGCGAACAGTTTCGGTCCACGTGTTGTTATTTTTTATATCCATTCAGCTCAACGTACAAAGGAGCGTTTCCCCAAACTAGTGCTTGCATGCACTGTACCTTTGGTTGAAATAGAGTAAACTTCTTTGCTAGCTTCTTTTCATCTTCTTTCGGCAAGAAAAAAACCACGTCTTTGTAAGGACACATGTCTTCGCACAATCACGAACATTAGTTTTGCGGAAAATTCAACAGTTTGTCGTGAATATAGGTAAGGAACTGACATTACCATTGATAAGCTTGCACGAACTTTCGTCGGCCAATCAGGAGTGTAACAGAGGGACATCGCACGTGTTAATAGGAGGGGGGTGAATAAGAGTATGTAATCCGCCGATCCGCTAAAATTAATGGCTGAATCCGTCGATCCGCTCAAAAAATCAACTAAATCCGAATCCGCAAATTGTTTGTCCGACATCAAGCGTCATTCAGCTGAGGAGATTGTTACCATCATAATAAGACAGCGTAGAAAACCGCGAAGTCAGTCTCTCCAGTCCTCAGACTATTATATCGAAAGACCTAACAGTTGCAGCAGAAACCATGCCATTCAGAAACCATTCAGCGTTACTTTGGAGCATCCCTCTACAGACCGAACGGAGTTTTCATACTCAGTGAGTATTTCTTTGCAAAATCTAACCTTTTCCACGGCCTGTGGCAATGTTTTTGGCTGTTTTGGTGGAGGAGATTGTCCTTTCTCAGTTTTGCACTGAGAAAGCATCATCAACAGCAACAACATCAATCTTTATTTGTTCTCACAAAAAAAGTTACAAAATTGAATGAAATAATTAAAGTAAAATTAGAGCACCAGCTGCCTGGAATGATAAAGATTTCTAACAGCCTTAAAAAATAAC
Source organism: Platygyra sinensis (assembly GCA_019787425.1). NCBI lineage: Eukaryota > Metazoa > Cnidaria > Anthozoa > Scleractinia > Merulinidae > Platygyra > Platygyra sinensis. The sequence continues at coordinate 8,073 of JAHPZR010036790.1, forward strand.
ACTGTTTTGGAATTTGGCGTGATTATCTTTTGATTCGTTTGATTGAGCGTCGCAAACATGCGCAACCGAGTCAAACTCAACGCAAAGACCAATTGGTTGTTGGAATTGGCATTCTGAGCCAAGCCCATCTCGACTGCCTTCAACACCAGTACCTGGTACACCAGTATCGTCTGAAAGATGAGAGGTTCCACGCGGGTAGAAGGCAACTTTCATCACGGCCATCGCGGACCCGTCAAGCTTAAGTGCGTCACTATTTCTAGTCATTTTCTCCACTGCGTGACATCCGGCACACAAAAAAGAGAAACTGAAATTTTTGGGGCAACCTGGAGATCCACAATCCGAACTTCCTAACAACCAAAATCCAAAATCCGGGCCCAAAAACTGGATAGAACCGCGATCCGCAGTGATCATAGGATCCGCAGATTCGTTAAAATTTCCGCTCTGAATCCAGAATCCGGGCTAAAATATTTAACAAATCCGCCGATCCGTAGACCTATTCACCCCCCTCTAATAGCGAAGCGTGCGAAGTCTAAAAATAGAATGCAAGTCACTGAATTCCCCGCGAGACTCAGTCGACATAAGCTTGTTCTGAGGGAAATACAGGGAATGTACGTGAAATTTTTGTTTCACAAGTGTTTTAGAAACACCAGCTTTTGCCCTTAAAGAAATCTTCAAAATCATCCACCATTCCAGTTTGTTTGTCTGAGTCTTGTCTGAGTCATGACGTCACTCGCGCGCTTCGCTATTAAGGTACAGTTTTGAATGGCGGCGTCCACACTACAAAATGGCTGGTGATTCTGCATTTTTAAATTCCTTCGGCGTGGTGTTGAAGGCAAGATTTTAATCCGTTTTCAGAGTGAATCCTCTCTTTTCAAATTTCTCCCACATGGCGTTCACCGGGCAATGAGAAAGATATGTCATAAGAAACGCAGTTTGGCATAAAAATGTTTACGGGTGCTCAGCGTTTTTTCTGGTCGTAAGAAGGTAGTCTGTCCATAGTTGATGTTTTCTTTTCTTCCTTCTTAGCAAGCACGCCCCAACGAGTCCGGCTCCCCCCTCCCCTCCACTCATCCCACCCTCTCTTGACTCCGCCCTTGTTACATCTTTATAGGTAGCATGGAGTAATCGAAACGTTATTTCGCTTTTTATCCGTTCTTTTTCTCCTAAAATGTACCAGGACCTCACCTGGCCCAAAAATAATTAGGGCACTTTTGCCTCCTACAAATCCCAAAATTCCGCCCTTGAATTTTACCCAGCCCCTACTGGGCTAGTGGAGACGAGGTGGCCAGGGCAAGATACTTAACTATCACAATGCCTCATTTACAGTATAAATGGATGCCGGCGAATTGTTGGGGACACCTAACAAACTGCGGGGGAGTGACCTGCGATAAACTAGCATCCCATCAAGGGGGGTAGAAACACTCCTAACCGCTCCAGGTTACAGAAACTGGGATAAGCTCCGCCAGCTATGAGCCAGTAAGCTCCAAAGCTTCACACGCGCTACTGGGTTAGTTTGAACCTCTATTTTGTCTTGAGTTCGTCGAGATTAAGCGCAAATGTATTTAGCGCACGAAATTTTAAAAAGGTCCGAAATCAATATCAAGACAATATTTTCTTACAAGAATCAGTGTTAGATAACCTCCACTCCATCCCCTTCCCTCCCCTCTCATAAAACATTTCACTCCAGCTACCCTTCAACTTCAACCCACAACTAAGAAAAATAAAGTACAACTAAGCACATGTCATAAATACAGTAAAAACCCGCGTATAAGAACCTGGTTTTTAAGAACCTGTTAGTCTAAAATTTTCATTTTAAGCTCCCTCCACATAAGAACCTATTTAGGCTAAAATTTTAAGTTAGGTTCCTATCAGTGGGGTTGCTGTAAAATTGTATAGACCTGTAGAAACTGCTGAATTAAGATCATGAACTATTTAAAAGTAACTTGACATAACTTTTTTTCTTTCAAGCTTAAGTAACATGTTGTATGTCTATTGTGTTTGCCATTAAAATAATTCCCCAAGTATTTTCAGGTATTGTACTCTATTAGAGTATCAAAGAAAGCTTTCTGACCATCTCCAACTGCTCTGTGGTACAAATGAATGATTTATACTGTATTATGAGATGATATTTATAATATATATAGCATATTCAGATGAAATTCATATGAAAATATAAGAACATATTAAAAGAACCTTGGTAGCCTAAATTTGCTTTAAGTACCATTTATATAAGAACCTATTTAGGCTAAATTGAAAAATCCAGGTTCTTATACACAGGTTTTTACTGTAAGGGGGATTAAATTTGATATTAACAAATAATTATTTCATACTCTCGCAATGGCTTTATTTGCCCAGGAGGGAGGAGGGAAAGGGAAACAGAAACTTGTGAGTTATCATACATGTACATTAGGGGCACAGAAGGTTCTTTTAAAACCCTTCCTTTACTAAAAATGGTTAATCATTCATTTGGTTGTTTTTTCTAATAGTGTAATTGGACTTAATGGTCAGTAAAATTTACAGAGTAATTAGCTGAGTTATTTCAAAATCACGCTTGTTGAACAAGGCCAATTTAGAATTATGAGCACAATATATGATTACTCCCTGAATTGTAAGACACAAGGTCCAATGACTTCTGGTTATAATTACTTGTATAAATTACAAGAAAGTTTCGAAATTAAAAACTCTTCTCGCAACTTCTTTTGAGAGAAAAAAGTGACTAGCACATTCCATAACTGTAAGAAATATTGAAAGAAACCCATTAAAATGCACGTAACTGAGTGTCGTACACATGGCGAAGGTATCCAGTTACAATCATGTTAATTTCAGCAAGTTGTAATAACCAGTAGATACCTGTAATATTAAGAAAACCATAACACTTTCCAGTTTAAAAAACATGTTTCAACAAAAACTTTTGTCATCTTCAGTTATACAGGACAAAGCGATGGAAGTTGAAACCAGTGATGGAAGTTGAAGGAGCATTTAACCAGTGATAGGGCCCTCTCTAGCCTGTGAAAACAGCCATCCTTCTTCGCTCCCAGCCAAGTGGTGTTTCGCGCGAAGGACATCTGCGATTTACTGCCAAAAATTCCATACTGATGACATAAGCGTCAGCTTGGTAATTTTGCATAAATCTGCAAAAATTCTTAAAAAAAGGCTTGCAATAGAAAAATAAACACATGGCAAATTACAGGTGTCAAAATCTTCAAAGCGACATGTGTACATGTGCATATAACAGTAATCGAGCCTATGAAGACATATGACCTCTAAAAATGTGCCAAAGCACGGTCTAACCATTCACTCCAAAAAAGGTTGAGTAACCGAACTGAGAAAGGCAAATGTACAAATGTCACGAACCGTAGAATCCATGTAGACCTGTCAACCCCATTTTACACAAACCACCGCTTGTTTTGGTTAGAATTTTCAATGTCCTGCATATTTACAGACTCAATTATGCAAAATTACCAATCAAACCAATCAGCTCTCATGACCAGATGCGGGACAGATTTGCGTCATCAGTATGGAATTTTCGGCTATAAAAATCACAGACATCCTTCTCGCGAAATGCCACTCAGGCTGGGAGTGAAGAAGGACAGCTGTGTTTGCAGGCTAGGGCCTCTCACACTTTCCAACATCTACGAAATTCTGATCAGTCATGCCTTGTGTTCAGCAAATTGTTTACATGGTTTGGATGATGTCTCAACTACTTTCCAAATCAAGATAAAAGAGGCCATTCATATTCAGAGAGAACAACCCCTTTTGAATCAAATTACAAATTCTTGCACTTTCATGCTTTCCTTTATTCTGTTGTTACTATTATTTGAAGGCCTTCATGCAAAAAGGGTGTATATCAGTTTTTGGGCCGATTTTCATTTTTTGCAGGATCAAGCTAATTTTTGGCAGACTGACTTGTTTTGACATGAAACGCATCATTCTGTAGTTATCTTGGTCGATTTGCGCTTCGTTCTGCAGAAATAACATATGCAAAAAGCTTGGTTTTTCTCTGGAAACATTTTGTTCAATGAAAGACAAAACAAAACTTTTGTTACGCTCAGTTTTATTATTCGTATAATTATGCTAATCAGTTACTGCTGCTTCGTTAATGC
>JAHPZR010036791.1:0-2500 GCA_019787425.1 Platygyra sinensis
GATGAGGCAAATAAAAATTTATACCCTATATATTTAAAACCTTGAAATGACCCCTTATTAAACAGAAAAGGAGACAACGATAAGAATAGCGTGAATGATTAAACTTTATTTCGTTTCTGTAACATTGAAATTAAAGCGTAGTCTAGTTTTAACAGATCATTTGCTTTTCGTTCAGCTGGGCATTTACATACTGCACTGTTAGTTCATACAATTTAACTACCCTATAGTTAAGGACCGGGAACACAATTCCAATAGAGGCAAAAATAACACCCTGTCTAAGGATCGAAAACCTCAAAAACCCTACCCTATCTCTCAGCACACACCTAGATAGCCTATATGTGAGAATACCCCCGGGGAATGACAACATTACATCCCCATGGGTAGGGAATTTTCCGGGGTCGAATTTTATTTTACCTAACAATGCCGCCTTGCCCGCAGCTGAGCCGCAGATTTGCCTCACGAAACTCCAAACCTGTCAGAAGCGATGTGGGTGCAGCAGGCTACATTTTTTGCCCAAGCAAAAGAACGAGACGCTTCTTTCGTGACAACGGTACATAAAGCTTTTACACTTAACGAATTTCCTCGCTATCTGCTACCCAATTTAAGCACTGTTAAGGCAGAGAAGTCTGATTTCGAGTGATTCGTAACGACTGACAGAAATTGTTTTTGTAGTACATCTTGAAACGTCGCACGAAATCTCACACCGAAAAAACCCTATATGGACTATAAATGCAGATAACATAAAGTAGTTCAAAATAAATCTGTTCTTTAGTAAATATATGTCTTTGTCAAGTATCTAAGTTACTCGCTCGTTCACTCGTTAACAAATGGTTTATGGACGGCCCATACGACGATTGAATGACAACGTTGAGCAAACAAACTCACTTGTAAACCAAATGGTGGAACAGAGAATTAACTCTGAAGTGTTAATTAAAGTGCTATGTGAAACCCATGAAAGACCCACTGGGCGTCCCCGACTTTCTCTGTAAGACCTCATAGCTCAGTCGGCAGAGTAACGGTGGATCTAATCCGGAGGTAGTGGGTTCGATTCCCACCGAGGTCAAAAGAATTTTCTCTTTACCTCGCGTGGTTCCCTGATTCCCTTTACTAGGGCTAACGTCCAGTGGGTCTTTCAAGGGTCTAGTTCCGGCTTTACTAAGATGTGAGATTGGCTGAGTGCTTTAATTACTTTACGGCTTTCAAACTGCTCTAGTCATCATCATCATCATCATCATCATCATCATCTTCATGATCATCGTCGTCATCATTATCTGCATCATCATAATCGTCGTCATCATGATCATCGTCATCATCAACATCGTCTTCATCAACATTGTCATCATTGTCATCATTGTCATCATTGTCATCATTGTCATCATTGTCATCATTGTCATCATTGTCATCATTGTCATCATTGTCATCATTGTCATCATTGTCATCATTGTCATCATTGTCATCATTGTCATCATTGTCATCATTGTCATCAATGTCATCATCATCACCACCATCATCATCGTCGTCATCGTTGTCATCAATCATCGTAATCATGATCATCACCATCATCATCGGAGTCGTCATCATCATCGGTCTCGGAGTCGGCGACATCATAAAGTCACAATGCAAGAAGTCTCACGTTAGTTTCTTTGGTATTATTCTGCGAAAAACTCTTTTTACGGCGGGTTTTAAATACTTCGTAACACGCCTTTCGATATAATCCACTCAGAGACGCGACCAGAAGCGGGTTGATTGCGCTGTGTGAGTGACAAGCCCAAAACGATAACAAGATGGCCTCCATAGGTAGGACTTGACTGGGCCGGAAGTGCATCAAAAAATGCATGACATGTGCGGGAAGCCAACAAAATGCAAACGCAGTGACAAGTACGATGAGCATTTTGACAGTTTTTCTATTATGGGCTTCCCTATTGGGAATTGATGTCAGTGTACAACTGCCAGGAACCTTGTGACTCCATAGCTTTCGACAAACAAACGTGTATAGCGTTGCAATGAACAGCAGTGGAATGAAATAAAGGAGTATAAACACGAGACAGAAATAAATCTGGAGGGTTTTTAAATGCTCGTACTTCACCATGCAGTAACTATATCCATCCTGAAATGGCACGCTTCCGTAAACGACAAGATACGGGCTCATAAGGACGAAAGAACTGCACCAAATGAAATAATAACTTATTTTTGATCTCTTTACAAATGGGATGCGTTTGAAAGGTAACACTATGCAAAAGAAGCGCTCAATCGTGATTACCACATGTGTGAGAATCGAAGCAGCGATTGACAAAGCCAGCAAATATTGAGCGATTTTGCACGTAATATCACCGACTCTCCCAGCAATCCAGTTATTCTGTAGGTAAAGGTACATGATGCAATATGGCATAGCAAAGAAAGTTATCATCAAATCGGCAACAGCCATGTTGGCCACCAAGAGATTTGTGGTTGTCTTCAAGTGGGGTGTCTTAAAAGTGAGGTAGATCAACAGTACGTTTCC
>JAHPZR010036791.1:7500-24529 GCA_019787425.1 Platygyra sinensis
TGCCGGGTGAACAGAGGTTACTGAAAATTCATTTAAAAAGCAACTGATCGGATTAAAAAAACGAGTTTTCAAAATGTCTATCACTGATCGCAACAGAAGCAGCTTATTTGTTTGATAATATTGATCTGTTTCAAGTTTTTTTAAAAAAGTAACCAATATCTCTTGCATGCTAATCCCCGTTTTTTTTTTCACTAACAATGTACACCAGAAAAACTTATTGAGCTTTTAATCTGTGGGCAATATCACTGCAGCAGAAAAAAAATCGTAGTTTGTCTCGCTTCGCTTTCTAAACTTATCGAAAAAAGGGCAAGCTGGAAAAAAAATTTAAAGAAAATAGGCGAGACGTTTACAGAAAGATCGGTTTGTTCAAAAATAGGATTGTATTACCGTTTTTTTTTTTTTTTTTTTTTTTTTTGCCCACTCAAAGAAATCGCCTTCTGTTAATATTCCAAAGATAATTCAATGGTAAAAAATCGATACTATATATACAAGGTTTAACACTGCGTCAAAAAAAAAAAGAAATGTTGCGCTTTTATTTGCGTCTTACCTCAAAATTTTCCCAACTATCGAATTAGAATATTTAGCTCCAGGCACGGACGCCACGAAATGCTACAGAAAATATTCAAAATTTAAAACCTTGACTCCATGCTCTTCTTCTACCCTAAAAATTTTCCACATCAATTGTCAATTTCAGAGGCAAATTCGAAGGGGATTTCGCTTGTTCACACGTAAAGAAATATCTTTCCTATAAGCACCTTTAGCATGATCTTAACATGTAATGGAAAATAACGAAAAGTGCTTCTTTAATGTTATTTAATTTCAAAAAACATCCCAGGCTAAAAGAAGAACTGCAGCTGTTACTTATGCTAGTGCTTTGAGAACAAATATTTAACGCAATGTTATATTAAGAAGAACAAGACATATCGAGCACATCACCCTACCTGCAATTCCAAAGAAAGCGACCGGTCACTTGCTATTCAGAAATAGCGCCACCGCGTGAATTAGGTTCCGTGAGAGCGTCACTGAGCCGAATGAAACCGCTTCAGAGGATAAGTAAATTAAGAAGTGGCAAGCCTCCTTAATGGACCAACAGAAAATAATTGGTTGGTTATGTATACAAAAAGCGGTTTTAGGTTGCGATCTTAAAAGGTGCCATTTATATTTGCTTGCAATTTGGCGCCGCTAGAAGTTGTATTAATTACAAAAAGGCTAAGATTTGAGTGGAACAAAACAAAGATAACTTATGCGTAATGTCTGCGATTGATAAGAGCACAAGCGCAAATAGGCTCATAAGATTACCAATGAAATGAAGGATGATATCTAAATTGAAACGTTAGGTTTACCATTCATTTGTAAATGCGGATTGTGGTGAAGTTAATATTTGTCAACTAGTCTTGCTTATTTCAGTTTCGAACTGAGAATGTTTTTCCGGATTTATTAATGCTGTCACAAATGTTGACAATTTTGGGGGTTCATGTTTGTTTTGCTCGGAAACCGTCAAAAAATGGAGATACTTGCAAAAAAAAAAGTTCAACGAAAAGTCGATTAAATCGTTTTGATCTGCGGTAGCCTTACATCTTGACAATTGATCTGATACTTGATATCCGAAAATAGGAGAAAAGACTGCAAGTCAGTTCCATGGATTTCAACTATAGACCGGATTATTTGGCAACTGGATCCCCTCTGGCAAAATCTTTTAGAACACACTGGAGTTACGGAAAATAATATATTCTCTACGTCAAGCGCAAATTTGATCTGCAAGATGTTGTTACATTGCTTGGGTTTACAACCTCTTCACTGAGGACATTTTAAAAGCTTGCAAACTATAAAATAAAGCCAGTTTTGAAGAAAACGAACTCGATAACTGAATTTCAAATTATTTTGTTCATGTCTTCTCATAACCCCATGCCTATAGGCTCAATTCGATGAGAATTTATTTCCTGAAGTTGATATTGTATGATGACTCGGGCGTTAGAATTTTGCATTGAGATAGCTTTCTTCAATTAAGTAAAATTAAAATTCATGCTTTTGACTGGGCTCGAAAGATACATTAATGTTTTGTTTCTCCCTTGGCCCTCGAAAGTTCCTGTCGGTTTCGCTTCGGCAAACACCGAGGAAACTTTGGGGGTACCTTCATCGACAGACGAGGGAGACAATTCACGTACTATTTCTCATGGTGGCAGTCATGACAGGTGTTAGTCAACACTAACATGGCAGCAGCCATGACATCCAAAAAACAGCTGAGTAGCATCCAGAAAACCATAAATTGCCAGTTTTCACACATGACGTCACTAAAATTCAAAGTACAAAACTATTGATCCTCCTGAGATCAGTTATTTTCATGATGTATAAGAGCACCTGGAAGCAAATCACACAAATGCTTGCTCCGAATGGGGTCTTGGTTTAGTGATAGCCTACGCTTGAATTTTCTAAGCTTTTGAGTGACGCGGCATTTGACGTCTGAGGGAGCTGTCACGCTGGTAAAAAAGTCACTTATTTCGGAGAATTTGATTTTCTGAACTGTTCTTGTATTAGAAGAAAGTATTATTTCAACATTTTGAATTTCTCGAGAGATACATTGACGCTTTTGTAGGAAACCTTATTGACAGATGGCTCTGTTGGTTTCCGGCCACCATGTTGCTGCCCGTCTGGATGGGCAACCAGCGTGGCCTCCCTATACAAATCTCTATGAATTTCGTTGGGAAAAAAGTTTCTCTGCATATCTTTCCTACGAAAAATTGCTGTGGCCTGAATCTTGGCGAGAGTTTACCGTCTTTCTTTTCTCAGATTCTGGACTTTTATTTTTATTTTTATCCATTTTGATCTATTTTGAATGGCTTGACACTGAAAACCAACAATTGACATATGATTTAAGATATAAAGTGTAAATTCTGGGAGAAAGGCATACTCGGAAAAAAATCTGAGTCCCAGCCAATAGGATTTGAACCCACCATCCTCCGCGATTTAGGTAGCCTGCGAGTAAGCTCTCTATTTGGGTCTCACGCCCAAAATAAATCTCGCGTGAGACCCAAATAGAGAGCTTGCTCATAGGCTACGATTTAGGTCGTCGATTTAGGTAGCCTGCGAGTAAGCTCTCTATTTGGGTCTCACGCCCAAAATAAATCTCGCGTGAGACCCAAATAGAGAGCTTGCTCGTAGGCTACGATTTAGGTCGTGGGTTCAAATCCCATCTGGGACTCGGATTTTTTTCCGAGTATATGTTTCTCCCAGGATTTACATTTAATATCATGTTTGTTGTTTCACCGTCAGTGTTTCATTAAAGAATTTCGCAATTGCCTGTGTCAGTATCATTACACTTCTCTATTTGAATATGGAATTCTTTGTCATGATGATGTGTGTGTGCGTGTTTGTATGTTTTGAATTGTATCGTTGATATAAACATGTATACGTTTTCGATTTTTGGCTTTCGAACTGGCTGCCTGGCATTTTTAATTCTTAGGTTACTTCGGGTATCCAGCACCCCTATCATTATGGCTTTTTACTCTATAACATTGCAATTTCTAACTCTGAGTGAAATAAAGTTGTTGTTGTTGTTGTTGTTGTAACAACGTAAGCATCGATTTCCTAGCCAATACATGAAGATTTCAGTTATTTGTATAGGATGGCTACGATCATTCTAATTTGCATTGAGATATCCGACCGAAGTTCTTTTTTCAGTTGGTTTTTAATGTTAACCAATATGTTGGGGTTTTTTTTTACTATCGGCTTTTGCTCACACGTAGATGAAAGCTAGTAGAGGTATTTATGACAGTGGTGATGTATCGGTCACAACAGCACGGTCTGCGAGGTCAAAGAATTCATGCAAGAAAGCCAGAAAGTGGGATCGTATTAACTTGGCAAGAGAGTTTGATGGTTTCCGCTCGCTTTCTCTCCTTGTGGAGTCCAAGGTAAGCTTAAGTTCTTGTTAGGTTTTGGTTTCATTGTTTTGCTAAGGTTTTATTTTGTATACACACATTGAAATTCTGCCTGTGTTAGTATCCGACGGAAGTTCGAAATTTGTAAGCTTAAAACACTTCAAGTACGAAATTCGAATTGCTTTTAGTTTTAATTTGTTGTCGTTCACACGTCATTTCTCAGAAATGGTATGCAAGTCAACTTACATGTACGATCGAGTAAATAAACATACTGCTAAATATTTTACTGATCGTGGATGGATAAATTAAGTCCAAGAGACTGTGTAGATCTACTTTTTGCGAGAGAGATATGCTGTCCAATTGTGTCAAACAGAAGCCGGACGCATGGTGGCTGGTGATGTAGGGTTTTTTTACTTCTAGAAATGAGAGATTTAGACAAATTGAAATCAAAACTTGAAATAGATATTATTATGGGGAAGAGAATGCTTGATACCTGTCAATATATCGAGTATAGTCTGTAATCATTGCAAAAGTGTATTAGAAGATACGTATAGATCTGCAATCCTTTTGAGAGTCTTTTGAATATTACTGCATTGCTAGTGAGATTAGCATAAACAATTACCAAGATATCTAGGAATAAAATACCGTGATTTGTGTTACCAAGAAAAAAAATTTAACTGTTATTTACTTGTATACATAACCGATTTATCTTGGGCCAAAATGCACTGCCGACTCCCTGATATTATACATTTATTACAACAAGCTTCAGTGACTAAGTGTCAATTTTGGATCGACTGGTGAATATGGTAAACTCTCATTTAAAGTGGTACTAATAATCTATGACGAAAATCGCACCTTTCCTATCTAAGCCACTTTAAAACATAAAAGCGATGACGTCATATACTCAACCAGATTTTGGTCAAATATGATGAAGAGATATCTCGGCCAATTTGTATCAGAAATGCTTGATTCTTGGTAGTAAGATTCTACTAAATGTGCTCCACAATACAAGCTTAGCAGTTCTGTTACCATGGCAACAAACTGGGTTCCAGACCCCCCATTTTAAAAGCTTTTCTGACCACCTTTGGCATTTTGATATTTGCTAACAGCACCTCATATGCATGATCCAGCAAGCATATAAATATGTTACCTCGAGTTTGTGGCCTTGTTTAACATTTTTCAAGCTGAAAATTACTAACATATTAAAATCATGTGGGTGAGGACTGGAAAAGAGTGAGTTGCCATGGGAACTATTAGCCTGCCAAGTTTCAATGTTCTGGCCTGCAAATTGGCCAAGATAGCTCTGTTAATATACTCAATAAAATATTGGGTTGAGTGTATGACGTCATCAGTCATCTCATTTGCATATTTTGCCCATTTTTCAAACTTAAATAGCTCTGGAACTAATGCAAATATTTGCAAACCGTAAACGGCGTTTTTATTCTTTCATGGAATTCTATGTGATACACTCAAAAAATCATGGGGTAAAATTTGATCACAATACCACTTTAATGATTTCATTTTGAGACAGACTGTTATTATTCTTTGCCACTGCTGTACATCATGTACAAGTTAATTTTAAACAATGTTCCAGTTCCAATCAAAATTAGTTATTATCATGGGCTCCTGTTATTATCCATTTTAAAAGTTATAAGCAGTCTGTGTAAACAGCCTGTTATTTGATTTTTCTATTTCTTTTCTATTTCGAGCAGTCTGGGTTCGAGTCCTGGCTGGGAACATTGTATTGTGTTCTTGGGCGAGACACTTTACTCTCACAGTGCCTCAGTATCCACCCAGGTGTATAAATAGGTACTGGCAAATTTAATGTTTGGGGGTGACCCTGCGATGGACTAGCATCCCATCCAGGTGGTAACAGAAATACTCCTACTCGCTTCATGCTACAGAAACTGGAATAAGTGCTGGCCTAATGGGCCGCTTGTCACATATGCAGACTTGACTTACACTTCTGAGTTGCCATTTGCTTCTTTTTCACAACGAGTGCTTGTGCTAAATGTTTCGCACGAAAAAGACTTGATTTTTATGCGAATGAATATACAGGTGACATATATTTTCATACCAATAGCTTCGCACAAAGACTCGTTTTGCCACAGCGGCAAAAGTAAACTTGGGATTGGGCTATTCATCCATGAGATGCCTCAGGGAGCCTTTGATTCTAAAATAAACAGCTTTATCTTTCTTCTTCTGGCTTCTCGAACCTGTTCAATGCCTCGGCAAGACTTTTTTTGTACCTTATCTTTTGCCCAGTCACGTAAAATATTATCCTTAAGGCCAATTATCAAAGCTTTCCACCATTTTAAAACGGCAGATGGAAAAACTTTGTAATGATGACGTCAATAGTGCATCTGCTCCCTAATAGATAATAAGCAAGAATCAATCAAAATGTGAGAATAAATTGGGTTATTATATAACTAAAAAATGGTATACGCCATAGCGTGTACTATTGAGTTATGGATGCACGCGGTAGGTCACGGCTAAGCACGAAAGAAACGTAAGAGTCGCATGAAGCGATAGCAAAGTGCGACTCTACCTTCTTGCGTGCTTAGCAAACCTCCCAAGTGCATCCATAACTCAGTAGTGCATGCTATGGCGTTTACCATTTGTTCTATAACATAACATTGAGACATGGGACAACAGAAGTGTTTTTCATTGAGCTACATCACAAAGTGCGCGCTTTGCTTTAGTTATGTTAAAATCGGTGATAGATAGTGAGTAGCGTAGCAGTGTACCCTTGTTAACAAAATTGCCGCCGCTTATACATTGGCGTTTTCGAAGTGTCTGTGAAGAGGATTTACATAAAGTTTTAAGGGACTATTGGATTTACACTAAAACAAGTAGATTATTCGATCTTCATTTCTATTTTTAATAGTTGACTCGGGCTTCGCCCTCGTCAACTTTTACGCGATAGAAATCTGAAGCTCATAATCGGCTAATTGCTTAACAGAAGCACGTTTATTTACCAATCAGTGCGCGTATTTTCTCTTAAGACTGTTTTTTAAAAATAAATAGATACATTAAATTTTAACGCTTACTTTTAAAAATGTATGTAGAGTACATACGAAACGTCATGTCTCAATAATGTGCAAGTTGAATATGTTTATCACTGCTGTTTGTTTCATATTTCTGATCAAACAATGATGGCCCAAGAACTTAAGTACTTACTAACTTTAAAAATTTAAAGAAGAAAAACTGTGGTGCTGATTCGGTAGGGAGTATTACAAGAAAATTTGGTTTTATCAACTGGGTTGACAATGTGAATTGGCCACCGTAAAGAGATTCGAAAGCTGACGTTTCCAGCGTTAGCCCTTCGTCGGAGCGAATCGAGGAATTGTGGGCTGTGTGTGGTTTATATAAAGAAAGATGGAGCTACGCTATTGGTTGGTGCATGGAAATGTGAAAAAAAAAAAACCAATAAATTATCGGTTTGCACCAGTCATATGATCAAAACTAAAAATCGTAACTATTCAATGAATAAAGTCAAGAATCTGGGACACAATCAGGAGACTGATATATAAACAACCTCGCCAAGAATCAGGCCTCTGCTGTTTTTCGTTCGCGTATTATTTGCAGAGGTGTGTCACCCAAATTTTGAGAACTTTGTATGGAGATGCCTTTTTGTGCTCTTCGGAGGGGCACAACAATGGCGGCCGTAAAGTAACAGAAACATCTGTCACTGAGTTTTGTTTTTAAAACGAAGACTTAATGCTCTAGAGATCCAACACATTAAAATAAATGCTTCTTCTAGTGCAAGCACTGTTAAGTTAGCAAAAACTAAAGCGAGAACTCATCTTTTGACCTACACGACAGTCGGGCCGACATTTTCATGTCAGGCAAAACAAAAGCTTGGAAATTCAAACGTGCTCTATTACAGTCATTTAACAACACTGTCGAGCTAAAATATTGTGAAACGTCAAGTTCCTAGAGGGTCTTTTATCTGATGAAACTAATACCTCAGAAGAAAAGTTAAGACTGTCATATGTTTCTTAGAATGATTGGGGAGATTAAAATATCTCGCGAACTGTTTAGATGCGTTTTTTTGTCGTCTTTCCCTTTCGTGACGTGAGAAAGACGACAAAAACGCATCTAAACGGCCCAGAGTATTTGGAGATGGGAAAAGAAGCTTTCCTCTTTTCCGATCATGATTAAATTGTCTTTTTTTGTAACTTGAATCATTCTTACTTTGTATTTGAAAGTTTTATTCGTGTAACAGGTGAAATTGATTATTCTTTTAATGATGTTTATTTCACAAAAACTTCAATTATGTTATGGCTATCACGTTTAAGCACAGGAAGCCATTAAACGGTCCGATTACAAAATTCGTGTGCGTGCACTTGATCACAATTGGTTCTTTCTTCTAATTGAAAGTCCTCCTCCTTTTCTTCATCACTGGCCAATTTATTGTTAGTAACAGGCTTCGTTTAGTGTATTTTTTCCGTACTTTTGTTCCTACTGACGCGACATGATATGATGCAAAATGATACGATAAGCTATGATATAATATGATAGCGAAAAACGTCGTGTTTTCCAACATGTCTTTAATTCATAATTAAAATTCAAATAGGCTCCTCGGCCACGAGGGATGTGAAATGCATTCCGGCCTATGACTATTATCTGTCGTGATTATTAAAAGAAACACAGCAAAACAAGAATACACGAAAAACTGGGAGAGTTCTGCATGTCTGTAGGGAGGTCCGTGCGATAATTCTTTTATAGTATTTCGTAATTACTTTTAACAGTGCTATTTCAAAAGAAAATCAACTACAATGTTTCCTTAGTGATTCGGTACTAACAAATTCTATGAGCTGAGTGTAGTGAGCTTAATTTTAACACAGTGAGGATTAGTGAAATGTTAGCATATCAGGAAATCAGCGCGAAGGTACTACTAAACCCTCAACAGAGAATCCAGAATTTAGACCACTTACCACAAAATTAAATGATCGTCTTGTCCTTTTTGGTATAACTTGCCAAAAGTAACTGTTACATGTACATCTTACACGTTCAACATATAATGCTATTTTTATTGATCAGCTTTCGAAGTCGATTTTATTGGCGATTGTATAAAATTGACTGAAACAAATGTGAAGTAACACATATTCAACTTTAATCGAACCACATTTTTATGAAAGAGATCGGTAAGACCACTGATCTTTTCCGAGATAGTCACGCTTTGGAAAGGGCGACTTCTGCAGGCATTTCGTCAAATAAAAGATATATTTGGTAAGATTTATGCTGATGTTAAATTCATGAGAAGAACAACCGCAGTGAGGCTTTATTGTGAATCAAGGAATTTAACATTTATTCCATCCACGTGCTTATTACTGCCCTGTAAACAGACAAACAGGCCTATGCGAAAATAATTATTTAAATTAGTCGATAACTCAGTCAAAATACGTTTTGTTATAACGTAAATTTGGCTTAACCGTTTACTTGTAAATTAAAGGCTTATCAAAGTTTTAAGAAAATAAAAATATGCGATTTTAAGGCCGAATTGTAAGGAAAGATTGCCAAGTGCCCTTCGCTAGCCGATTAACGTTGTTACAGCAACCAATTCACAAGAATGGAGTGCCCACTTAAACAAAGAAATGAGAGCTGTTTAACAATTTGTATTCCTTCTCACTAAAAATCAATATTAGTCTTCTACTGAAAATTTCTCTTGCCCATCACACACATTGCAAAAAAAATTGTTAAGTGCAAAAAAAATTAGGTCACTGTTTCGACGTTCATGGGCCAGCGCGCATCATTCTTGTGTTGCTCTACAAAGCTTGTTTTTCTCGATATGTTTTGCATACGAATAAAACGTGTCGATTGTTCTTTGTTTCAAAAGTGAATGGCCAATTTCAAAACGTCTACCTGAAAAGAAAAAAAAACGACTTTAGACGTCCAAACAATATAATTAGACATTATTACATTTTCGCTATGTTTGGATTCACTGACCTAGCATTTAATTTTGTATAGTTTCCAGCTCGAACGGTTTTCACTCATCAAGGGCTATAACCCATTGATTCTGCCTGCTTTCACGAATTCCGCTCAAGAGTAGCCCAATGCTAAAACAGTTGCGATCGAAATCCAGTTTCATCGTTGATAGCCGCTTGATTGGCAGCTTGACAGGCAGGTGGGATTTCAATGACGTTTGTCTTGAGATACTATCAATAGTTCTGATGCAAGTCACCTTGAAAAGCATAGTTATGTTCCATCGTGTTGCTCAAAAGTGCCAGCTTGCGGTATAATCAACTACGCTTTCTTAATACGAAGCGGGATATCACACAACCATGCAGCCGGACTACAATTCTTCAAGTCATTGGCCCAGCCTTTCACAGAACTGGCTTTACCCCCCAATAAGTTCGTCCCCCTATTTCAGCTTGCCGCCAAGTCTGCATTCTGACTCCATGAAAAACACAAGTCGATTTTCTGAGCAGATGCTTCACAGTCCTTCAGGAGACAAGTCTGCGACTCGGTCTTCCCATCTAAACGCGTGTTTATCTCCGTCCTATCCGGCCTCAAACTATTCACTGACCGCGCGCGGGAGCAGCTATTACTCGCGGAATCCACTACGTCAAGATGTTTTGCTAACAGACCCATATCGTCTGGTAGAACGCGGTACAATAAGTCCACACTTCAACCAGATGTTCGAAAGAACCGCCATTTCAAGCATTGAAGGTATAGTTTAAGTTTTCATTTTTCTTTTCTCAGTCTCATTGAAAGAAACGTACGTTATTGATGTAACATATGGTTTCAACTAGTTTGTGTATAAATCTATTGTGATCCCAGCATTTTGTCCATAAACCCATTATACTAAGCGAGGCGAGCAAATGGGGTAATTTTTATTAGGACACTTCACAGAAATTGTGTTTTAGTCGGTCGCAAGGTACCTACTCAAATTGTACCTAGACCGTCTTAGTTTCCTTGTTGAAAACCGTGCTTGAGTAAAAGTGCTTTTCGTATTGTTTTCTTCTTCTTTTTTTTGAAATATGAAAACATAGAACTAAAGCAAGCACAGTGTTTACGTTTCGTCAATACAAAGGTAATTTAAATTCATTCATTTTTCTTTTGGATAATAGGGTTGTTATGGGATCAAATCGTCGCCAATTATTAGCTACTAAAAGACCAACGTACCGCTTTGTAACTATGCCATCCTACAAGTTAAACAAACTTAAATATTCGGCTCCGTTATAAAAACACGTTTCAGGGACATGTATCTATGGAGAGCTTTTCTTGGGATTTCATGTAAAATACTCACTCATAAGTTAGCTTAGAAGCTAAAATTGCACAACCAGTAGAAAATGTTTTTACCTCCAAAAACGTGAAAAGCGAACTTTCTGTCCGAACGATGAAAATAAGAAAACGGCCCAACTTCTGCCATGGTGGGTTTTGTGACATTTATAATTATCATTTCCTTTAGAGAATTTTTACCAATTTGACTTCTTTCATGAAAATAATTTGGATTTTTTTTGCTAGTCATGATATTTAATCCTGGAAACACAAACAGTTTAAACGGAGAGAGATAATTGCTATCAATAATAGCTATTAGCTGATCCTTTCTTTGCTTTTGAGGCGATAATTGTCCCAACTTTTGAAGACAGAAATATGCTCCCAGGCAGATGAGTGTAGAAATCTTCCTTTCTAGAAAGGAAGATTTCTACACTCATCTGCCTGGGAGCATATTTCTGTCTTCAAAAGTTGGGACAATTATCGCCTCAAAAGCAAAGAAAGGATCAGCTAATAGCTATTATTGATAGCAATTATCTCTCTCCGTTTAAACTGTTTGTGTTTCCAGGATTAAATATCATGACTAGCAAAAAAAATCCAAATTATTTTCATGAAAGAAGTCAAATTGGTAAAAATTCTCTAAAGGAAATGATAATTATAAATGTCACAAAACCCACCATGGCAGAAGTTGGGCCGTTTTCTTATTTTCATCGTTCGGACAGAAAGTTCGCTTTTCACGTTTTTGGACGTAAAAACATTTTCTACTGGTTGTGCAATTTTAGCTTCCAAGCTAACTTATGAGTGAGTATTTTACATGAAATCCCAAGAAAAGCTCTCCATAGATACATGTCCCTAAAACGTGTTTTTATAACGGAGCCGAATATTTAAGTTTGTTTAACTTGTAGGATGGCATAGTTACAAAGCGGTACGTTGGTCTTTTAGTAGCTAATAATTGGCGACGATTTGATCCCATAACAACCCTATTATCCAAAAGAAAAATGAATGAATTTAAATTATCTTTGTATTGACGAAACGTAAACACTGTGCTTGCTTTGGTTCTATGTTTTCATATTTCAAAAAAAGAAGAAAACAATACGAAAAGCACTTTTACTCAAGCACGGTTTTCAACAGGGAAACTAAGACGGTCTAGGTTCAATTTGAGTAGGCACCTTGCGACCGACTAAAACACATTTTCTGTAAAGTGTCCTAATAAAAATTACCCCATTTGCTCGCCTCGCTTAGTATAATGGGTTTATGGACAAAATGCTGGGATCACAATAGATTTATACACAAACTAGTTGAAACCATATGTTACATCAACAACGTTTCTTTCAATGAGATTGAGAAAAGAAAAATGAAAAATTAAACTATACCTTCAATGCTTGAAATGGCGGTTCTTTCGAACATCTGGTTGAAGTGTGGACTTATTGTACCGCGTTCTACCAGACGATATGGGTCTGTTAGCAAAACATCTTGACGTAGTGGATTCCGCGAATAATAGCTGCTCCCGCGCGCGGTCAGTGAATAGTTTGAGGCCGGATAGGACGGAGATAAACACGCGTTTAGATGGGAAGACCGAGTCGCAGACTTGTCTCCTGAGGGACTGTGAAGCATCTGCTCAGAAAATCGACTTGTGTTTTTCATGGAGTCAGAATGCAGACTTGGCGGCAAGCTGAAATAGGGGGACGAACTTATTGGGGGGTAAAGCCAGTTCTGTGAAAGGCTGGGCCAATGACTTGAAGAATTGTAGTCCGGCTGCATGGTTGTGTGATATCCCGCTTCGTATTAAGAAAGCGTAGTTGATTATACCGCAAGCTGGCACTTTTGAGCAACACGATGGAACATAACTATGCTTTTCAAGGTGACTTGCATCAGAACTATTGATAGTATCTCAAGACAAACGTCATTGAAATCCCACCTGCCTGTCAAGCTGCCAATCAAGCGGCTATCAACGATGAAACTGGATTTCGATCGCAACTGTTTTAGCATCGGGCTACTCTTGTGCGGAATTCGTGAAAGCAGGCAGAATCAATGGGTTATAGCCCCTGATGAGTGAAAACCGTTCTCGCTGGAAACTAAACAAAATTAAATGCTAGGTCAGTGAATCCAAACATAGCGAAAATGTAATTATGTCTAATTATATTGTTTGGACGTCTAAAGTCGTTTTTTTCCTTTTCAGGTAGACGTTTTGAAATTGGCCATTCACTTTTGAAACAAAGAACAATCGACACGTTTTATTCGTATGCAAAACATATCGACAAAAACAAGCTTTGTGGAGCAACACAAGAATGATGCACGCTGGCCCATGAACATCGAAACAATGACCTAAATTTTTTTGCACTTAACAATTTTTTTTGCAATGTGTGTGATGGGCAAGAGAAATTTTCAGTAGAAGACTAATATTGATTTTTAGTGAGAAGGAATACAAATTGTTAAACAGCTCTCATTTCTTTGTTTAAGTGGGCACTCCATTCTTGTGAATTGGTTGCTGTAACAACGTTAATCGGCTAGCGAAGGGCACTTGGCAATCTTTCCTTACAATTCGGCCTTAAAATCGCATATTTTTATTTTCTTAAAACTTTGATAAGCCTTTAATTTACAAGTAAACGGTTAAGCCAAATTTACGTTATAACAAAACGTATTTTGACTGAGTTATCGACTAATTTAAATAATTATTTTCGCATAGGCCTGTTTGTCTGTTTACAGGGCAGTAATAAGCACGTGGATGGAATAAATGTTAAATTCCTTGATTCACAATAAAGCCTCACTGCGGTTGTTCTTCTCATGAATTTAACATCAGCATAAATCTTACCAAATATATCTTTTATTTGACGAAATGCCTGCAGAAGTCGCCCTTTCCAAAGCGTGACTATCTCGGAAAAGATCAGTGGTCTTACCGATCTCTTTCATAAAAATGTGGTTCGATTAAAGTTGAATATGTGTTACTTCACATTTGTTTCAGTCAATTTTATACAATCGCCAATAAAATCGACTTCGAAAGCTGATCAATAAAAATAGCATTATATGTTGAACGTGTAAGATGTACATGTAACAGTTACTTTTGGCAAGTTATACCAAAAAGGACAAGACGATCATTTAATTTTGTGGTAAGTGGTCTAAATTCTGGATTCTCTGTTGAGGGTTTAGTAGTACCTTCGCGCTGATTTCCTGATATGCTAACATTTCACTAATCCTCACTGTGTTAAAATTAAGCTCACTACACTCAGCTCATAGAATTTGTTAGTACCGAATCACTAAGGAAACATTGTAGTTGATTTTCTTTTGAAATAGCACTGTTAAAAGTAATTACGAAATACTATAAAAGAATTATCGCACGGACCTCCCTACAGACATGCAGAACTCTCCCAGTTTTTCGTGTATTCTTGTTTTGCTGTGTTTCTTTTAATAATCACGACAGATAATAGTCATAGGCCGGAATGCATTTCACATCCCTCGTGGCCGAGGAGCCTATTTGAATTTTAATTATGAATTAAAGACATGTTGGAAAACACGACGTTTTTCGCTATCATATTATATCATAGCTTATCGTATCATTTTGCATCATATCATGTCGCGTCAGTAGGAACAAAAGTACGGAAAAAATACACTAAACGAAGCCTGTTACTAACAATAAATTGGCCAGTGATGAAGAAAAGGAGGAGGACTTTCAATTAGAAGAAAGAACCAATTGTGATCAAGTGCACGCACACGAATTTTGTAATCGGACCGTTTAATGGCTTCCTGTGCTTAAACGTGATAGCCATAACATAATTGAAGTTTTTGTGAAATAAACATCATTAAAAGAATAATCAATTTCACCTGTTACACGAATAAAACTTTCAAATACAAAGTAAGAATGATTCAAGTTACAAAAAAAGACAATTTAATCATGATCGGAAAAGAGGAAAGCTTCTTTTCCCATCTCCAAATACTCTGGGCCGTTTAGATGCGTTTTTGTCGTCTTTCTCACGTCACGAAAGGGAAAGACGACAAAAAAACGCATCTAAACAGTTCGCGAGATATTTTAATCTCCCCAATCATTCTAAGAAACATATGACAGTCTTAACTTTTCTTCTGAGGTATTAGTTTCATCAGATAAAAGACCCTCTAGGAACTTGACGTTTCACAATATTTTAGCTCGACAGTGTTGTTAAATGACTGTAATAGAGCACGTTTGAATTTCCAAGCTTTTGTTTTGCCTGACATGAAAATGTCGGCCCGACTGTCGTGTAGGTCAAAAGATGAGTTCTCGCTTTAGTTTTTGCTAACTTAACAGTGCTTGCACTAGAAGAAGCATTTATTTTAATGTGTTGGATCTCTAGAGCATTAAGTCTTCGTTTTAAAAACAAAACTCAGTGACAGATGTTTCTGTTACTTTACGGCCGCCATTGTTGTGCCCCTCCGAAGAGCACAAAAAGGCATCTCCATACAAAGTTCTCAAAATTTGGGTGACACACCTCTGCAAATAATACGCGAACGAAAAACAGCAGAGGCCTGATTCTTGGCGAGGTTGTTTATATATCAGTCTCCTGATTGTGTCCCAGATTCTTGACTTTATTCATTGAATAGTTACGATTTTTAGTTTTGATCATATGACTGGTGCAAACCGATAATTTATTGGTTTTTTTTTTTTCACATTTCCATGCACCAACCAATAGCGTAGCTCCATCTTTCTTTATATAAACCACACACAGCCCACAATTCCTCGATTCGCTCCGACGAAGGGCTAACGCTGGAAACGTCAGCTTTCGAATCTCTTTACGGTGGCCAATTCACATTGTCAACCCAGTTGATAAAACCAAATTTTCTTGTAATACTCCCTACCGAATCAGCACCACAGTTTTTCTTCTTTAAATTTTTAAAGTTAGTAAGTACTTAAGTTCTTGGGCCATCATTGTTTGATCAGAAATATGAAACAAACAGCAGTGATAAACATATTCAACTTGCACATTATTGAGACATGACGTTTCGTATGTACTCTACATACATTTTTAAAAGTAAGCGTTAAAATTTAATGTATCTATTTATTTTTAAAAAACAGTCTTAAGAGAAAATACGCGCACTGATTGGTAAATAAACGTGCTTCTGTTAAGCAATTAGCCGATTATGAGCTTCAGATTTCTATCGCGTAAAAGTTGACGAGGGCGAAGCCCGAGTCAACTATTAAAAATAGAAATGAAGATCGAATAATCTACTTGTTTTAGTGTAAATCCAATAGTCCCTTAAAACTTTATGTAAATCCTCTTCACAGACACTTCGAAAACGCCAATGTATAAGCGGCGGCAATTTTGTTAACAAGGGTACACTGCTACGCTACTCACTATCTATCACCGATTTTAACATAACTAAAGCAAAGCGCGCACTTTGTGATGTAGCTCAATGAAAAACACTTCTGTTGTCCCATGTCTCAATGTTATGTTATAGAACAAATGGTAAACGCCATAGCATGCACTACTGAGTTATGGATGCACTTGGGAGGTTTGCTAAGCACGCAAGAAGGTAGAGTCGCACTTTGCTATCGCTTCATGCGACTCTTACGTTTCTTTCGTGCTTAGCCGTGACCTACCGCGTGCATCCATAACTCAATAGTACACGCTATGGCGTATACCATTTTTTAGTTATATAATAACCCAATTTATTCTCACATTTTGATTGATTCTTGCTTATTATCTATTAGGGAGCAGATGCACTATTGACGTCATCATTACAAAGTTTTTCCATCTGCCGTTTTAAAATGGTGGAAAGCTTTGATAATTGGCCTTAAGGATAATATTTTACGTGACTGGGCAAAAGATAAGGTACAAAAAAAGTCTTGCCGAGGCATTGAACAGGTTCGAGAAGCCAGAAGAAGAAAGATAAAGCTGTTTATTTTAGAATCAAAGGCTCCCTGAGGCATCTCATGGATGAATAGCCCAATCCCAAGTTTACTT
>JAHPZR010036797.1:0-11728 GCA_019787425.1 Platygyra sinensis
AGCGCCTGATCGGTACTGCGAAACGTTTGTCTTAGAAAGGTTTTTGGGAATGCAAGACTTAACGCTGACGAATTGTTGACCATGTTGATGGAGCTAGAGACCACCCTTAATTCACGACCTCTGACGTATGATTACGACGAGCTTGGAGCAGAAATGCTTACTCCGTCGCTCCTTATCTATGGGCGTTGATTGCTGAGTCTGCCAGAGTTGAGGAACGACGAAGAAGAAAGTGAGACGGGCTTACTAAGAAGGTTCAGGTACCTCGCCAAGTTGAGAGTTCATATTTGGAACCGATGGAGAAGGGAATATCTGACTGATCTGAGAGAACATCATCGGGTTAAGAAGGAGAGCCAAAACAAGGTGAGTATCGGAGATGTAGTGTTGGTACATGAGGACAATGCAAAGAGGTCTAATTGGAAGATGGGGAAGGTGGTGGAATTAACAGATAGTAGGCAAGGATGGCGTAGTAAGAGGTGCTAAGGTGAGATTGATCACTAAAGGGAAGCCCATTATTGTTAACAGAGCAGTGCAGAAGCTGTATCCGTTGGAGGTAAGTTGTGCATTGAAAGAAGTGAGTGAGAATGAGAGCGGTCAGCGCAATGCAGGTTCGGTGGGAAATGCAGGGAGGCAAGTAATTCCGAGGAGGGAAATCCCACGGCGTGCAGCTGCACTGGATTCTCGTTGGAAGACTAAAGCCATGCTTGATCATTAATCCGTTTATTATTTCCTCGAGCGTATTAAACTGAATGTGAATTCTATAGTGTGCTTGACCCTGACGGGTCAAGAGGGGGAGTTTGTCTGTTAATAGTTAAATGCCATATCACGCAACGCGAATTGTTTATGCCATAGCGTGACGCTTATAGGAACAGATCGCGTAAGGTGATAGATCACGTACTGATTTAATTATATTCAGGGAAACAAAGGGAAGTTATAAGATAATTTTAGGGCTCTGATTTTAGGGCAATGAACACAATAGGGTTTATTGACTCATGAATATAACCGCAGTATTGTTGTAATCAAATTTCATGGTATGTAAAAGCCATTAGCGTAGGAGTTTTAATTCAGAGCGGAATAGGTATCGAGAGTGTAAAGTTGTAGAAGAGATTGTGAATGGAATAAACGCATTTATCGAAAGACACAGTCCTTTGATTGTGAACCAGCGCCGGGAGTTATTCCCGAACACCACCGCTTGAAAATTGAGATCACTTTCCACGTGAAAATTTTACCACGATCTTACGCACATACGGTTTCGAGGCACGGTTGAGCTCGTTTCACTGTAGAAATGCTTCTCTGTAACAAGCTATCTGTTACGAAAATTTCACGCA
The DNA here is from genome assembly GCA_019787425.1 of Platygyra sinensis. Classification (NCBI taxonomy): domain Eukaryota; kingdom Metazoa; phylum Cnidaria; class Anthozoa; order Scleractinia; family Merulinidae; genus Platygyra; species Platygyra sinensis. Next base: position 1,326 of record JAHPZR010036797.1, read on the forward strand.
TACATATTAATTAAACCTTGAACATGTACATTAGCGGGCGTTGATTGACAAGCCTGTGGATCGCGATGTCAGCCAAAAGAAAGCTACTGAAAATAAAGCGCGCATACAAACATGCAAATGATTGTTGCAAATCGAATCGACTAAACAATTTAAAAAGAGTCTCAATTTTTATCGGTTCTTTTCGGGCTACGCAATCTTCCAAAATCCGACGCACTGCTCATGACTTTGCCATAAAACAGGTAGGTAACTATTTCTAAATGTTTTTATTTGCTAGATGTCTTCATTTGCTTGTGAAAATATTCATCAAGGTCAAGAACTGATTAATGGCTCGTTTGGCAAGGTAAACATTACAATCTTCAAGGAAAGCGAGACTGGTCCCAAACGAGCGATTGATGTGCGTGATTATTCCTAAACTAGTAATAACCAAAGGTTCGCAAATGCGGGCGAGGATTTTTTTTTTTTTTTTGCCCATTTGAGAAATAAAAGATTTGGGGGCCTACAGTATGGTGGCCCATTAGGGCCATAGAGTTTTTCTATATCTTTCCTGTTTTTTTTTGTTTTTTTTTCCTTAATTTTACTTTATCTTTTTCTTTTTTTTTTGCCTTTTATATTCCGTTGTCTTTTTTTAATTTTATCTATTTCATTTTTAAAATTTTCTTACTGTAATAATATTACTGCAAAAAAAAAAAATAACAATAAAAGTAAAAAAAAATATAATAAGAGCATGTTTAAAAAAAAAGTGAAAGTAAAAAAAAAAAAAAACAATAAGAGTTTTTTTAAAAAAAAAAAAAAAAAAATTGCACGTGGCCCATGAGGGCCATAGGCCCATAGAGGCCATAGCCCATCAGGCATTTCGACTTTAGATATCCCACAATACACAGACGGTAAATTTCGCAGGAAAGACAAAATGGCTGCGAGAGTCGATTGGCAAGAAGATGAGAATTTGAGAGACGATTTGTTCGAATATGTGAGGTAAAATTTGCGCCGAAAGGAGATTTTAGACTTAGTTCAAATCAAGTATCCTATGTATGAATGGAGCCCTCGTACTTTCACTCGTCGACTCCAATATTTCCACATCCAGTTTACGGATTATAGCGTGGACATTGACGATGTACGCGAAGCTGTTGAGGAAGAGATGAATGGTCCTGGCAGTCTACTCGGCTACAGAGCTTTGCATCAGAAAATCCGTGAAGTTCATGGCTTGAGCGTGCCCAGAAATCTAGTATATGCCATGATGACCGAGGTGAACCCACAAGGACTCATTATTTATATTATCTTGTTTTTATCTAAGTTTTTTTATTACCTTATTTATTATGTACGTTTTAAGTAAATTATTTATTATTCTGTAATTATTTCTCCTAGTATAGTCATTACTGTTTTAGGAGTACTATGATTAAAGATTAAAGAGGAGGTGTTGAAAAACCTCAAAGGCCACAAAGAAAGAATGCGTTCTCATCTTCTTGCCAATCGACTCTCGCAGCCATTTTGTCTTTACTGCGAAATTTACCGTCTGTGTATTGTGGGATATCTTAAATCGAAATGCCTGATGGGCTATGGCCTCTATGGGTCTATGGCCCTCATGGGCCACGTGCTCTTATTATATTTTTTTTTACTTTTATTATTTTATTTTTTTGCAGTATATTATTACAGTAAGAAAATTTTAAAAATGAAATAGATAAAATTAAAAAAAAAAGGGAAACGGAATATAAAAGGAAAAAAAGTAAAATTAAGAAAAAAACAGGAAAGATATAGAAAAACTCTATGGCCCTAATGGGCCACCATACTACAGGGAAAGGTCGGGTGATTTTGTTTGTCCATGAGCACCCCCCCCCCCCCCCCTCGGGTTTTACTCGCTTTTTCCTCCATTTGACAGTAACAATAGAGTGATCTGACAAAATCTGTGAGACAGTAACACCAGAGCATTCCACGAGACACTAATCCCATTGTTTGCTTTCCTTAGATTTAGTAATATGCTGTAATTGTTGCTGTTTCACGGCGTAAAAAAATCTTTGTAATAAAAAAACAATGTAGATGACTAACATACCAACAGGGCAATACATATTCCCATGAGCCATTTGGTAGTGCTACAGACTGGAATTTTAACGAGTGAACACGTTTGTGACCGTTATACACAATTCTTTGCTGTTGATCTGGACGAGCGATCGGTCTCACTGTCCCATCTATGGATCCAAAAACAATTTTCTAGTGGAGCGCCTTTTGCATGTATGACATCAGCATACTCCTAAAACAACTGAGGGTTCAAAATATCGTCATTCCATTGAGATATTCTGTGGCTGTGATTGTTGAAAATGTTGTCCATGACTTCGTTCGTAATCATGCATAACTCTGGAACTGGTCTTCCAAATCGGCTGATCATATCTGAATAGCGGCAAGGATAAGAAAACCTTCTCAGTAGCATGCATAAACCTTCAATTCTATCACAGATTGTTCTTCGTGGACAATGGATGTTCATTGGTAGTTGAAGAACGTTTGCCAACACAGGGATGTCTTGTTTTTGGACTCTGAACTCTGCCAAACACTCGCTTTCGTCAACGTTTTCAAGATGAAATCTTGCATACGAAACTGTACGGAAAATCAGGGTTCTTGGAACGGCAGCTCTCCCACAAGACCAAGAACTTTTTATATCAGAAATTATTTTACTATCATACGCTAGTAACAGCATCTCTCTTGTTTCACGAAGAGACATTTTTCACAGGTTTTTTTCAAGCTTTCGAGGCAGGTTTCGAATGGGTTGCCGTCGCAAAAATACTTCTTTGCTTAAGTTTGGATTTTTGGCGGGAACGACGGCGCCCTCTTATCCAGGCTCGCTCGTTTGTAGACGGTCGCCGTCGCCCGAAAAACGTCTGGTGCTTAAGTTCCCTAATATGTCAACAACGGCGGCGTTATCAGAAAACATATGGCACACTTATCAGTCATCAAATGTCCCCAGATGTACCCCGCGAGGTCATAGATATTTTCTATTTTTACCAAAGACAACCTCAAAGCCTATTGAGCCCGCTGCGTCGGTATAAAGTTCAAGGGTATGCGACGTTCCCATGAATCTTCGAGAAAAATGATTTGCCGTTGAACTCGTCTAAATACCGAACCCACAAAAGACGATCCTGTTTCGAGTCTTTACGTAAACGAATGTGGTGGTGTGGCTGCCGGACACCCTTGGTAAGATCGATCAGGCGACGATGAAAAGCACGGCCCTGGACAATAACTTGACAAGTGAAATTTAGTAAGCCTATTAAAGATTGAAGTTCTTTTAGCCTTACTGTGCGAAGTTTATAAAAATTGCGCAAGAGCATGCGGCAGTTTTGAAGCTTTTTGTCCGGGAGTCGCCCTTCTCCTTTCACCGAATGGAGGGTAATGCCTGCAAATTGCAATACTGTATCAGGGCCTGCGGTTTTTTTCCGGAGCTAGAGGTACTCCTAGACTAGTAATTTCAATGTGAAAGTGAGGGCTGGCGAAGGGGTATAAAGTGGTGGGGATGGTAGTAGATACCCGCAAAATTGTAAAAAAAATTGACCATTCCCAAATAAAGGTTTATACATCCCAAAATCACCTCTAATATTTCTATTTTCCACTTTTGGGCTTCTTTTTCACTTGCTTTAAAATTCGCGCCCTTGAAATTGCTTGATTTGAAGAGCTCTCTAATGTTTATTTTTGTTTATTTTCTGTTTCCATGGTAACCGTGCTTGATTTGCGTTGTTTTTCGCCGCCTCTTGTATAGGTAATCAAATGATTTCTCGTGCAATTTGGAATAAATAAGCACTGGTAAATTTTTCAAAGACTACAAATTTACGAGTGCTTATTTATTCCAAATTGCACGAGAAAAATCATTTGATCACTGGTTAATAATATACAAGTGACAATTTCTGTTACGCTTCAGTATTTTGCGTGACAAATGGAGGCAACAAGCTACGTCAACTTTATTGGATGAAATTTGACAGGTGAATTCAAGCGTAAAACTTCATTCACTCTCTCTAAAACATGTATGAAAACTGAGCAGTTTCTTTTTACAGTTAAAAGCAGTCTTTACCAACAGTTGAATTGAAGCACTTGACCACAAAGCAGAGGAAAAACTCCCTGCGGTTTTGATGCGGCTTTCTTGCCAAATGTTTTTTGAGTGGTTGAGAAACTGTGTGCAAGAAACTATTGAACCTGGCCGTGGTACAAGTTACTTTGACCAAATGCCGAGAAACGAAGCTAACATCTACCAAGAAACGGAATTCCTTAGCTCTGAAGGACATCTTTTTAACCTCTCCTGGTTGCTGCCTGACTTAAGCTTCTTCACTGGACGTTGTGCAGGTTAGATTTGCCTCTTGAAGCGTTTACCGGGTTTTGTTAGGGAACGACCTGAGTTTCTAATCTCTAAGCTCGCCGTTTCAGTTCTTCCATAAAAGTAGAATGCTTGCACTTTTTGTCTTAAAAAGTGAGATGTGGCAAGTTCTTAGGACGTCTTGTTGGCTCCTTCCTCGCGTTTTATTTCGTGGTGCTCAAGAATTTTAAAATTTACTTTTTCAACTGGTATTTTGTAATGCAGTCGTGATCGACGCCGGCAAATTTCCATTTACTTAAGCTGAAGTTTAAGTTAAAGTTTTGACCTCGCAGCTTTTGTGTATATCTACTTCACTTTTACTAGTTTAATAATTGTTGTTGAGCTTTGCACCTTGCTTCGTTATGAGGTAATTGTATTGAAATGAAGGTAAAGAGTTTCAATCTTTGTTTAATTTTTGTCCGCCATTTTGTTTGTCCGAGCTCAAAGTAGGAACTGTCAATCATTTTCAAACTCAATTACACTTTTTTGCACTCAATTACACATTTTTGCACTCAATTACACTTTTTTTGCACTGATTTGGGATTATTTGACATGTTTTTAACCAATCAGAATGCAGAAATTGTTGCTTGTATATTATTACCCCGAATACAGCACCCCCGAGCCTGCAATGAGCCTGGGAATCGTCAGAGGAATGTATGGCACTTTTTTTCATACCGTGGGAGCCTGGTATCTAGTGTTTACGAGACAAAAAGTTAGCGGCCATTTTGAAACTGCGTGGTTGTTTCAGAGCTTGTTTCACGTCTTTACTCGTAAGATTCCTTTGTTTCTGGTTAAACTTCATTTGAAAATGCTGAGAGCTAAATTTAGGTCCCTTCGCCGATCTGTTTCGCCTGGATAGCGTTCAAGGAAGCCCAAAGAAGAACCAGGCTCGAGTGCAGATGTTCCTTCGGCGAAGAAGATTCGTATCGACGAATGCGCTTATCCGGTGACAAGCAAGGAGTCTCTCTCCAATAAAAAAGCTGAGTGGATACCGCTTTCAGGAGGTTAGCATTCTTCGGAAAGTGCTTGTGTCCTGTGTAAGGAGTGTCCGAAGGGCAATCTTCAGTTGTTTGAGAGGCCTAGGCCCTCTGGTTGTGGTTTGACGAGAATGCTCGTTTTTTACGTTAGTGAATAAACCGTCGTAATCTACAATTATTAAGCTTTCAGAAAATATACTTTAGTAGGGTTTTGCGTCAACCGACCGACCGTAAAGCGGCGCCAAAGAATGATGGTCATTTGGGTACACTGATACCTTATTAGCACTAAAAATTTTACATCAGCTTTCAAATTTCGTGCTAAATATTGTCACATTGACTTGTAATGTTTAGGCGCAAAAGCTAATTTGTAAAAGTATATTTTTTCGAACATTATTCTAAGCAGGAAGCTCAAATATAACTAAGTCAGCATTTGCAATCACGTGCTCGTTGATCGCGTAAACAAACTCCGTGCGACTGATTCTAGTATTTCCCTGGACTGATTAACAAAGTACACAGTATTTACATTTCCGTTCCCTGGTTCAGGTTCACTCTTATGGATTTTTCCTTCAGAGTACTCTTCCACTGATTCCAAATAATATTCGACCGGATACTACTGACCTTTTCTGTCGCAATTGGAACTAAATCCACAAATGCAATCAAATACAGCCCGGAGATTTAATACAGCTGTTTACACAACGAACGTCCCAAAGCCTAGGCGATCGTGTTCGTGAACATATAAATAAACAAGCTCATCGTGAGCTCAAACGAACGTTTAAATAACATCATACTGGAAAGGACTATTGAATATAATACTACTCAGCCTCAAAATTCCACGGCGAAAGAATGAGATTGAGAGTACATTGAAAGAAGGACCGACGTCTACATTGCCTGCTCACGTGCTCAAATGTTCGTCACATGTCTCACTTACGGTACCAGGTTACTGGCCGTGACATGCCCCTGCCAAAAATTAAGCGGGGTGGCCATTTTTGTGCCCTTAGAGGAATGCGGATTTTCCAGCCTATAACCTTACACAGGGCACCTAACTCTCCATAGTCACGCAACAAAATTAGGCTTGCGTTCCACTACGTCGAACGCAATAAATCACACTTGCGTTAAATCAATCATTTTGACTCGATCATTACGCATACTTTACTAGTAGTAATCAAAGATTATGAGAGTGCGTTCGACGCCGTATAAACGCCGTGGTTTATACAGATACCTTAAATGATTTCCCTAGCTGACTTTCAACCTCTGAAAACCAACTTTTTCAACAACCGGGGATTTTATACAGAAAAATATTTTAGTGAGAAAATCCATGTCAGTCTGATAAAGACTACTTTGCGTGACGGCGCCAGTTTCCGTAGACTCACAAGTTTAATAGGACTAAACTATTTACATCGGCTTTGAAATTTCGTGCTAAATATTGTCACAGTGACTTGCAATACAATGTTTAAGCACAAAAGCTTATTTGTAAAAGTATATTTTTTACGAACATTCTAAGAAGGAAGCTCAAATATATCTGAGTAAACATTTGCAATCGCGTGCTCGTTCATCACGTAAACAAACTCCGCCGTGCAACTGATTCAAGTATTTCCCCTGGCCTGATTAACAAAGTACACAGTATTTACATTTCCGTTCCCTGGTTCAGGTTCAAAAAGCGGGGTGGCCATTTTTGTGCTCTTGCAGGAATGTGGGTTTTCCAGACTACAACTTACACAGGGCAACTAACTCCATAGTCACGCAACAAAATTAGGCTTGCGTTCCACTTCGTCGAACGCAATAACATAGATGCAGTGCTTTTATTTACGCCGTGAAACAGCAACAATTACAGCATATTACTAAATCTAAGGAAAGCAAACAATGGGATTAGTGTCTCGTGGAATGCTCTGGTGTTACTGTCTCACAGATTTTGTCAGATCACTCTATTGTTACTGTCAAATGGAGGAAAAAGCGAGTAAAACCCGAGGGGGGGGGGGGGGGGTGCTCATGGACAAACAAAATCACCCGACCTTTCCCTGTAGTATGGTGGCCCATTAGGGCCATAGAGTTTTTCTATATCTTTCCTGTTTTTTTCTTAATTTTACTTTTTTTCCTTTTATATTCCGTTTCCCTTTTTTTTTTTAATTTTATCTATTTCATTTTTAAAATTTTCTTACTGTAATAATATACTGCAAAAAAATAAAATAATAAAAGTAAAAAAAATATAATAAGAGCACGTGGCCCATGAGGGCCATAGACCCATAGAGGCCATAGCCCATCAGGCATTTCGATTTAAGATATCCCACAATACACAGACGGTAAATTTCGCAGTAAAGACAAAATGGCTGCGAGAGTCGATTGGCAAGAAGATGAGAACGCATTCTTTCTTTGTGGCCTTTGAGGTTTTTCAACACCTCCTCTTTAATCTTTAATCATAGTACTCCTAAAACAGTAATGACTATACTAGGAGAAATAATTACAGAATAATAAATAATTTACTTAAAACGTACATAATAAATAAGGTAATAAAAAAACTTAGATAAAACAAGATAATATAAATAATGAGTCCTTGTGGGTTCACCTCGGTCATCATGGCATATACTAGATTTCTGGGCACGCTCAAGCCATGAACTTCACGGATTTTCTGATGCAAAGCTCTGTAGCCGAGTAGACTGCCAGGACCATTCATCTCTTCCTCAACAGCTTCGCGTACATCGTCAATGTCCACGCTATAATCCGTAAACTGGATGTGGAAATATTGGAGTCGACGAGTGAAAGTACGAGGGCTCCATTCATACATAGGATACTTGATTTGAACTAAGTCTAAAATCTCCTTTCGGCGCAAATTTTACCTCACATATTCGAACAAATCGTCTCTCAAATTCTCATCTTCTTGCCAATCGACTCTCGCAGCCATTTTGTCTTTCCTGCGAAATTTACCGTCTGTGTATTGTGGGATATCTAAAGTCGAAATGCCTGATGGGCTATGGCCTCTATGGGCCTATGGCCCTCATGGGCCACGTGCAATTTTTTTTTTTTTTTTTTTAAAAAAACTCTTATTGTTTTTTTTTTTTTTACTTTCACTTTTTTTTTAAACATGCTCTTATTATATTTTTTTTTACTTTTATTGTTATTTTTTTTTTTGCAGTATATTATTACAGTAAGAAAATTTTAAAAATGAAATAGATAAAATTAAAAAAAGACAACGGAATATAAAAGGCAAAAAAAAAAGAAAAAGATAAAGTAAAATTAAGGAAAAAAAAAAACAAAAAAAACAGGAAAGATATAGAAAAACTCTATGGCCCTAATGGGCCACCATACTGTAGGCCCCCAAATCTTTTATTTCTCAAATGGGCAAAAAAAAAAAAAAAAATCCTCGCCCGCATTTGCGAACCTTTGGTTATTACTAGTTTAGGAATAATCACGCACATCAATCGCTCGTTTGGGACCAGTCTCGCTTTCCTTGAAGATTGTAATGTTTACCTTGCCAAACGAGCCATTAATCAGTTCTTGACCTTGATGAATATTTTCACAAGCAAATGAAGACATCTAGCAAATAAAAACATTTAGAAATAGTTACCTACCTGTTTTATGGCAAAGTCATGAGCAGTGCGTCGGATTTTGGAAGATTGCGTAGCCGAAAAGAACCGATAAAAATTGAGACTCTTTTTAAATTGTTTAGTCGATTCGATTTGCAACAATCATTTGCATGTTTGTATGCGCGCTTTATTTTCAGTAGCTTTCTTTTGGCTGACATCGCGATCCACAGGCTTGTCAATCAACGCCCGCTAATGTACATGTTCAAGGTTTAATTAATATGTATGCGTGAAATTTTCGTAACAGATAGCTTGTTACAGAGAAGCATTTCTACAGTGAAACGAGCTCAACCGTGCCTCGAAACCGTATGTGCGTAAGATCGTGGTAAAATTTTCACGTGGAAAGTGATCTCAATTTTCAAGCGGTGGTGTTCGGGAATAACTCCCGGCGCTGGTTCACAATCAAAGGACTGTGTCTTTCGATAATGCGTTTATTCCATTCACAATCTCTTCTACAACTTTACACTCTCGATACCTATTCCGCTCTGAATTAAAACTCCTACGCTAATGGCTTTTACATACCATGAAATTTGATTACAACAATACTGCGGTTATATTCATGAGTCAATAAACCCTATTGTGTTTTCATTGCCCTAAAATCAGAGCCCTAAAATTATCTTATAACTTCCCTTTGTTTCCCTGAATATAATTAAATCAGTACGTGATCTATCACCTTACGCGATCTGTTCCTATAAGCGTCACGCTATGGCATAAACAATTCGCGTTGCGTGATATGGCATTTAACTATTAACAGACAAACTCCCCCTCTTGACCCGTCAGGGTCAAGCACACCTATAGAATTCACATTCAGTTTAATACGCTCGAGGAAATAATAAACGGATTAATGATCAAGCATGGCTTTAGTCTTCCAACGAGAATCCAGTGCAGCTGCACGCCGTGGGATTTCCCTCCTCGGAATTACTTGCCTCCCTGCATTTCCCACCGAACCTGCATTGCGCTGACCGCTCTCATTCTCACTCACTTCTTTCAATGCACAACTTACCTCCAACGGATACAGCTTCTGCACTGCTCTGTTAACAATAATGGGCTTCCCTTTAGTGATCAATCTCACCTTAGCACCTCTTACTACGCCATCCTTGCCTACTATCTGTTAATTCCACCACCTTCCCCATCTTCCAATTAGACCTCTTTGCATTGTCCTCATGTACCAACACTACATCTCCGATACTCACCTTGTTTTGGCTCTCCTTCTTAACCCGATGATGTTCTCTCAGATCAGTCAGATATTCCCTTCTCCATCGGTTCCAAATATGAACTCTCAACTTGGCGAAGTACCTGAACCTTCTTAGTAAGCCCGTCTCACTTTCTTCTTCGTCGTTCCTCAACTCTGGCAGACTCAGCAATCAACGCCCATAGATAAGGAGCGACGGAGTAAGCATTTCTGCTCCAAGCTCGTCGTAATCATACGTCAGAGGTCGTGAATTAAGGGTGGTCTCTAGCTCCATCAACATGGTCAACAATTCGTCAGCGTTAAGTCTTGCATTCCCAAAAACCTTTCTAAGACAA
>JAHPZR010036800.1:0-10379 GCA_019787425.1 Platygyra sinensis
TACGGAATTGCGTATAGGAATAACAAACCCTTAAAACTGTGGCGCATTACCGCCGAGAGACAATTGACCGATTGCATGAGCATCGGCCAGATTGGGCGGATAATCAAACGGTTGCAATACTGTATTAAACTTGTGAGGTTTGTAGCATTTTATGGACGAGGATTACAGTAGTTATCAGTCACACGCGCCCTCCCACGATTTTTTCCCATTTCGAAAACTACGTTTTGGTGGACGTCAATCAAATGTATCCATGACAATAACGGCGAGCGGAGTTTCCAGAACATTATTTCAGTGTCAATTCTCGGAGTATCCGAGTTGCTCTTTCATCTTTACTTGACTCGTCGATAAACAGAAACTGGGAAGTAAGACTTGTAAAATCGTTTGAAGCGCCTTTTCGTTCATTTCGCTCAGGGGCAATGTTTTGAAGCTACAAATTTACAAACACTGTACAACCACAACAACATGAGACTGAACTAAATATAAATAACAACCTTTATTACTGAATAGACTACAAAAATTTAACTGCTAATCTCTTGCGGCTTTCATTACCTTTTTATTTCTGACAATCCCACTTGCCGTATGGTTCTGTTGACGGTTTGCTTTGCATACAATTTGCCTGTCTGGTATTCCAACCACGCTTGAAACTCGTCAGGATAGATCTCTGGATTATGTTTTAGTAAGGCGAATGACGAGAATTTCTGCGGCGAAAATAATCTGCATCCATAACAAGCTGATAAGAAGTCAATCTCCACATATAGCGACTCATTTCAGAGGCCAACTTTTTCAGCTTCCTTGTCTCTCTCGTTTCTTTGACTTTCTCTTTGGCGGATCGCTTACGGCTCTAGTTTTGTTTTCGAACGCCGCCTTCTTCACAAACGTTTCAATTTGCTCGCAAAAAGTGTTTCTGCTCTGCAATCCAAAGACAAATTACGTTTTCTCTGCATAATAGCCCTCAATCTCAGCGAAATTACAAATTATTTTGTCATAATAACTGAGCGATTATACCTGATTATTGATCCAACGACGATCGAACGTGGCCGTGAAACTGACTCGAAATGAACACGACTATTGTCATGGATACGTTTGATTGACGTCCACCAAAACTTAGTTTTTGAAATCGAAAAAAATCGTTGAAGGGCGCGTGTGACTGATAACCGCTGTAAAACTGGAAACGTAAAATTTATTATCTGAAGTATCACCTTTCTTACCTTTTGTTTGTGGACTGACTCAACTACATCGCACTGGACTGGACTTTGGACCGGGATCTGTGGTTTAAGCTGATTCTGTGTACAAATAACAGGACTTATGATTATTTTAAATCGTCAATGCAAGCAGCCACGTAAAATTGGCATTACTAAAGGGCTCAATTCTCTTTATATTATGCTCTTTACAGCTTCTCATTCCTGAAAGCGGATATCGGGAACCAAATGAATGGTATCAATTATTTAGACAAAAAGTTCAATGCCAGTGGCATCGTGGTAGCTGTGATAAATTGCAGAAGAGAAAGATCTAAAGATTTAAAGTCTGTCTTACGGATACTAACCGCTTGGCTATGGACTGATTCAGCTGTATCACCCTGAACTGGACTTTCGGCCGTAATCCGTGACTTTTGCTTGATCTTGGCGTGAAATAAAATAATTTTGTCAACAACACTTAAAAAATTGACGACTTTTAACGCGAGAGCTATCGAATGAATAATTAAATGTTTCTCAATAGTTTCAATTGTTTTGTTTTCTCAATGATTTACATGCTTTGTTTATTCTATATGGTCTGCATGCATTAACTAGATATGCAATTAAAAACTAAAAATAAGGAAAAAAACAAAAGAAAAAGAAAGATGTGAAAATATACTAAATTAAAATTAAGATCTTTTTTTCAATTAACTATTTTATTGCAATTTGAGCCTAGATCTTAACTGTTGAAGGTTATCAGCGTCCACTACATCTCTTTGTAATTCACTCCATAAAATACAATAGATCTTCTCACCTTGCTTTCTAGTATCTTCTTTTTTTTCGTCTCCATGTTGTCGCCATCGTAAAATTCGTTAATCAGCTGCTTCTGCAGCATCTGTAACTTAGGGAGAAGCATCTGCTTGAATCCCTGGTCACCAGACTCCATCTCGAAATCAAACTCGTCCTGCCATTCAAGATCACCAGTTGGTGAATACCCAGGAGACAGTGCGCGGTAGAGGTCACGTGTTGGCGAGGCTGGGAATTCCTCACGTATCTGACTCGTCACCACCCTTTGTCCGAGCAAACCAGTTTTTTCGTTTACTGAAATAAATAAAAATAAAAGAGACATGAATACAACCCGAGGTTCAGAGAAAATTTATTGTTTTGTTTTTAGTTTCTGAGTGGATTGGTTTAACCTTTCACTTTCCACTCCGATGCAAAGTTTAATTAAGTTTTCACCGTGATTTTGTTTCCATAGAGCTAACACAAGCAGCGCAACATTATCGTAATGTAATGCATGATGGTTAAACGTTTACTTGATATCAAATGTTGATTCAATCGGAACCTCCCACCTCCCTGATCATGTCACCAAATAGACGCTTCAAACGTTTTAGGCAAATAGGCAAACGCTTTTTGGGAAAACAAAAAACGATAAAAGGGCACTTACGTGCTGCGGAAGGCCTTGTTACGGTGCTTGGCATTCCTGATTTTCGATTCCTGTGATTCGTAAAAAAGCAAAACATGCAAGTAAGTGTGCCAGGATGCTAAATTCCCCAAATTCAAATAGAGCGGAAGCAGGAGATAACAAGATTCAAGAGGAAACAAATAAAAATAAATAAGTGCCTCTTCATATGAGCCCGGTAACCGATCGAGCTGGCTCGTTTACCGGACGAATTTTGTTGTCTGTTCAGACGGGAAATGGACCGGGTTGAATTAAATCTGGGAATTAAAATTTGTATCAAGGTACGATACGTCACGTTTTAGCCGCTTGGCAAATCTTACCAACTGAATGACATATACAGGCCACCAATCACTCCTACTATCAGCACCGGAATACCAATCCACATCAAGGCCATAGTTCGCTCTCTCTTCTGTTCTTTCTGTGAAACCTGAAAACAAAAGAGGAATATTGGCTGTTGATTCATTTCTTAAACTCTTAGGATAAATTACGATGTTTAGTGACAAATTAAATGAACTATTGTAACATAGTTAATGGTTTGAACCCGTGAGTATCAGTAGTTTATATAGTGTGATCGTACGGGCGTAAGTAATTCTGAAAAGGAATGTTTTTGGTGACTGCTGACAAACTTTACATGATACACGAGTCTTTCAGCCAACACCGTCATGGCTAAACTGACCAATCACTTTCAACGGACCAGACTTATAACATAATCGACTGATCACAAACACTATTCCGGCTTGACTCTGAAGATGTCTTGCGCTAAGGTTGTCAAAACGTCAGTCACCAACAACAGTTCTTCTCTGAACTACCCTCACTGGGATCATCACACTATACGAACAAATCAACTATTAATTATAACTATTAATTAGTAAACTAATTAGTATATAACTGTGACAATTACTTCATTCTTATTGGCTAATGCGCACACTTTCACAACTTTCCCAGTCATGTAATAAATGAGTAATCTCTTGAAAGCTCGATAAATTAAGAAATTACACTTCTCGTAATATTTGAAAAATTTCTGTAAATTGCATGAGCCTTTGGGCCAGTGCAAGTTGAGATCAATATTACTCGAGTGTTGTAAATCCTTCATTTACTTAATAAGTTATTCCATCATAACTCCTACAGTTTTAATCACCGGTTGATTCAGGCAAGCAGAAACATGTTGCTATTGATCTCAGGGTCTCACAATAATGGTAGCCGGAAATTCAAATAAGTTAAAATTAGCAAGCACTAGAAACATCACCTTTACTTAAGTAACCCTGAGAAGTTTCAGCATTTCAGGTGTAATATCAGCTGAGAAAATGTAGTTTGAAAATTGAGGAACGTTTGTATGACTGGGGGTATGCATTATACCCCCAGTCATACAAACGTCTGTAAATTTTTCAATTGTCAACTTATATTTTCTTAGCTGATATTACATGTACACCTGAAATGCTGAACTTTGCAGGGTTACTAAAGTAAAGGTGTTCTTACTGGTGCTGGTGTACGCTTTTAATTTTGAGTTATTTGAATTTTCGGTCGCAGCTTTGGAGAAGGGTCTATTAGAATGTTCTCGAGAACTTTGATAAGGATTGTAAAGCTAAGCTTGGGTCCTCTTACCTCATCAGATGAAAGGTCCATTAGCACCGCAAAGTTTGAAAGATGACTGCATTGACAGATCGAGTGAGAATGGTTACTAAAAGCTAACCAACAACCACGTGATGACCACGCACCTCCTCTATGGGGACTGGTGAGGAAACGAACATAATAAAGTCGCATTAGGAATGGTAAGTTATGTATTCTTGGAGGGGGGGGGGGGAAGGTTGATTGATCCTTAGGAAAAGTGATAAGTATTCTGTCATTGATTGGATCTAAAAGGGCATGTCAGTTGAAAAGCCATTAAAGTAACACCTCATTCTTTGTCCATTGTATAAAAAGGTCGTAAGCGTCAACAGATAAACCATAGCTACTTACTTTAATGTATAGTCCCAGAAAACGCATTTGGGATTTCCTCTTCTTCGCTGCGAGAAGGAAACAGAGAAAAACGAGACGGTTTACATAGGCGTAGTTCAACGTTTGTGCTCTGTTTGGTTTTAAAAAATGTATACAATACCCATGAAACATACTGGCCACACTTAATCATTATTTATTCCAATTCTACCAGATTGACTTAGTCAGTATGGTACTCACCTTGATATGACTCAGAACTACTGTCACGGGTGGGGTAATCTTTTCCTGAGGGTGGGGGTGTAACACCGTGGATATCACTTTGGAATTTGGTCCCAGACCGGTACTGCAGAAAAAAAGGTTTGAGAGTATATGAATTTGAAAAGTAAAATAAGTCAGTTCTTGAACCAGATCTCAGCCAATAATCAATTTTATCATTCAATGCATTTTTTCTTCCTTTTCATTGGCCGAGTTTAGTCCATCACATGACCCCAAATAACTGCCTATAAATAAAGATCTCCTCACGCGTAGTACGGTGTAAATGTGTTTTGGAGCAAAAAAAATTCTACTTGTAAGTGATTATTACCACGCTCTTGTGTGAAAACGGCGGACCGCCTCCCGGAGCTGCCAGAGAGAGATTTAAATATGAAAACAAACTTGGCGATCGAATGATAGAACAATAGCTCACCTTCGATATATTAAACTAAATTTGGCTTAAAACAATAGACCTAAGCACCAGGCTCCGTGAAATAAACCCACAAACTCTGTAGTTATTCCTCGCTGAGGCTCGTGCTGAGTTCTGTTGTTTTAGGTTGTGGGAAGCAGGGATGGCGCAGTGGTGAGAGCGCTCGCCTCCCACCAGTATGTCCCGGGTTCGATACCCGGACCCGGCGTCATATGTGGGTTGAGTTTGTTGTTGGTTCTCTTCCTTGCTCCGAGAGGTTTTTCTCCGGGTACTCCGGTTTTCCCCTCTCTTCAAAAACCAACATTTCGAAATTCCAATTTGATCTGGAATTGTCTAGCACTTTATCACGAGCCTCTGGCTCGGGTGATTGCGCAAGCACTCCCTGTGTTTGACAACAAATTTGCATTTACATTTTACAATTTTTATTTTTACATTTACATTTTTTACAATGTGTCGAAATTGGTCTATTATTGAACACAGTCATCGCAAAATATCGTCATTTATCAAGTGTCTCGTAGATCAATAATTTGCCACTGACAAATCACGATGAGATGTCAGCTCACCTCACATTTGAATCCGGGAGTAAATATGGTAAACTTTTGAAACTGATGCTTGCTGTGCTTACTTCTCCTGTAAAGATATCAACAAATCAATTATACTATTAAATTTTTAAAAATAACCTCACATCTGCAAAAGTAAGCCTCCCACTGATTTCACCTTTAAAAGCCTTTTATTGTAACCTTCAACATGTTACAGAAGAGCAATCATGATCAATAACTAGTTTTGGTGCCAAAATAGGGAGGCGCCCCGGATCAAAGCTATGGTTATAGTGTGGCAGACAACGGATCGAAAATTGAGTGGCAGCAAATTTAATGCCGGACCGGGATGGCCCTGCGTCCCAACCAAAGTGATGTCACAAATACTCCTTGTTGCATATTGCAAGGGAAGCCAGGGATACGGGCCAGGGCTGTGCTACTCGAACACAGACATGACCCTTCCTTGTAGACGAACAGAGAAACTGGCAGAACAGACCTTCAATGCATCATACATCCCTCGTTTTCTTTTACTTCTTACTCTTCCATGTTACGAAAATAACAGTGTCACGAATTATAAAGTCGCCTGATATGTAATTGTTACTTAAATATCGAAAACACTCGATATATTTAAGAAATAGACGTTTCTATGGTTTATAGGCTGATAAACCACGGGGGATGTTGGTAGAACACGAGAAGAATTCGTAAATCACGAGCCGCAGGCTGAGACAGATTGACATGAATTACTACCGACGAACATGAAACAATTTGGTTAACGTTTTCAACGTTCGCGACCTAAAACCAGCGGCAGCTTCCTAATTCATACATACCTCGGTCAAAGACGGACGATGGCAGCGCAATGACGTCATGTCTCGCGTCCCAACGGCTAATCTTTGAGTTGGAAAAGTCTGGGAAGGTCAGACCTCCATCACCAGGAGACTTCCTGTCCATCTTAATTACTATGAGACAAAGAAGTTCATTTGTCAGCCAAAACTGATATATTTCCACTGTTTTCCTGCTGGCTACACTAAGGCTAGTAAAGTCACTCCGAAACGCCCGAAACGAGAGTAAGTTATGGGAACACACGAATTCAGAGAGAAGTGAAGAGAGGAACAAAGAAAATAAAATCAACTTGTTTACATATCAATTTTCCAACTTTTACAGGCTAAAATTTCGTTAAAAATATGGCTTTAATTCGAGTGTTTGAGAATGGAAGCCAATAGACCTCTTTAGCTTGAGCAGTTTGTTTTCCCATTTCAGATCACGTGATAGTCCCTAGAGAATTATTCTTTTATCTATCTAAATATGATTCAATCATGCACACGTGACTATTTGAAAAGCAATATATTCCAAGAGTATCATCACATGGTCTGAAATGGGGCAACAAACCGTCCAAGCGTTAAAAAAAACCAATTATTAAGCTATATTTCCTTGGAGGAAACGACAAAAAAATCCTGGTTGAGAGGGTAGCAATGACGTAGCTACTACTTGTCTCCTGCAGCTGAATAAACCAAAGCCTGGCTATGAGTGTTGTTACTTGACCTGTGCATAGAAGTTTTTTTTTTTCCAAATATATTGAACAGGAGTCAGTGCAACGTGATCCTGCGTTAACTCACTTATATTGTTAGTAATGAGCGGTTCCGCCATGTCTTCTCGAGGAAGCCGCATAGCTGCTTGAAGTGCGAACATCTCCATTGAACGAAGAACATCTGCTGTTCCTGGTTTATTCTGAAAAATTATCAAGATCGGTGTGAGAATTATCTTTTCTGTTTTAGACCATTTCTTTGAGAGATTTTATGAAAAGTCAGAATTATAAAGCAGTCGTCCACGACGAAATTGGAAACGTGAATGAACCTTAAAAGGCTCATTCGTTCCTGTTTTACCTTTTGAATGTTGAACCACTCTTGTAGATTGGTCATATCCAAAAGATTGCTGCTCGCTCTCACAAAATTCTGTTTAAAAAACAAACAGTACAAGAATTAACAGAAAAGAGGCAGCCTGCTTTCCCTTTTTTCGTAAGTTTAGTTTTTTGTTTGTGAAGACAGGTAGAAACTGACTTTAAAATCCCTGTTAACGAGTGGCAACTACTACAAATGGTATTCTACTCTTAAAAATGTTAATTCAAAGGTTTTCCTGAATTACGTATTGCACCATAGGCAGCGTCCACACTTCGCCGGTAGAAATTGAAAACGAAGTTTTATTTCTACGGTTAATCCCACCGTCCACTCTAATCCGTCAAAAAATAACGCTCTTCAAACCGGAATAATTTGAAAACGTCGGCTCTCGTTTTCGTGTGGACGAAAGCTTTTCGAAAAAGATTATAATCATGATATTCCCTGACCGAGTTTTCCTCAGACATAAATTCAAAATGATCCGTGATTGTTGCGTTTTAAAATTCTTCAGGCGTAGTGTGGACAGAAAACATTTGATGCGTTTTCAGAGTGGAACCTAGCTCCGTTTTCAAATTCATCCGGCGTAGTGTGAACGGAAAACATTTGATGCGTTTTCAGAGTGAAACCTCCGTTTTTAAATTCCTCCAACGTAGTGTGAACGGAAAACATTTGATGCGTTTTCAGAGTGAAACCTCCGTTTTTAAATTCCTCCAACGTAGTGTGGACGGAAAACATTTGATGCATTTTCAGAGTGAAACCTCTGTTTTTAAATTCCCCCAACGTAGTGTGAACGGAAAACATTTGATGCGTTTTCAGAGTGAAACCTCCGTTTTTAAATTCCTCCAACGTAGTGTGGACGGAAAACATTTGATGCGTTTTCAGAGTGAAACCTCTGTTTTTAAATTCCTCCAACGTAGTGTGAACGGAAAACATTTGATGCGTTGTCAGAGTGAAACCTCCGTTTTTAAATTCCTCCAACGTAGTGTGAACGGAAAACATTTGATGCATTTTCAGAGTGAAACCTCTGTTTTTAAATTCCTCCAACGTAGTGTGGACGGAAAACATTTGATGCATTTTCAGAGTGAAACCTCTGTTTTTAAATTCCTCCAACGTAGTGTGAACGGAAAACATTTGATGCGTTGTCAGAGTGAAACCTCTGTTTTTAAATTCCTCCAACGTAGTGTGGACGGAAAACATTTGATGCATTTTCAGAGTGAAACCTCTGTTTTTAAATTCCTCCAACGTAGTGTGGACGGAAAACATTTGATGCATTTTCAGAGTGAAACCTCTGTTTTTAAATTCCTCCAACGTAGTGTGAACGGAAAACATTTGATGCGTTGTCAGAGTGAAACCTCTGTTTTTAAATTCCTCCAACGTAGTGTGGACGGAAAACATTTGATGCATTTTCAGAGTGAAACCTCTGTTTTTAAATTCCTCCAACGTAGTGTGGACGGAAAACATTTGATGCATTTTCAGAGTGAAACCTCCGTTTTTAAATTCCTCCAACGTAGTGTGAACGGAAAACATTTGATGCGTTTTCAGAGTGAAACCTCCGTTTTTAAATTCCTCCAACGTAGTGTGGACGGAAAACATTTGATGCGTTTTCAGAGTGAAACCTCCGTTTTTAAATTCCTCCAACGTAGTGTGGACGGAAAACATTTGATGCATTTTCAGAGTGAAACCTCTGTTTTTAAATTCCTCCAACGTAGTGTGGACGGGTGTGGACGGGGCGGGGCCTCTGTTTTCGAAATTTTTCTGGCGTAGTGAGGACAGACAACATTTGATGCGTTTTCAAATTACCCCGGCGTCGTGTGGACAGACAACATTTGATGCGTTTTCAAATTACCCCGGCGTCGTGTGGACAGACAACATTTGATGCGTTTTCAAATTACCCCGGCGTCGTGTGGACAGACAACATTTGATGCGTTTTCAAATTACCCGGGCGTCGTGTGGACAGACAACATTTGATGCGTTTTCAAATTACCCCGGCGTCGTGTGGACAGACAACATTTGATGCGTTTTCAAATTACCCCGGCGTCGTGTGGACAGACAACATTTGATGCGTTTTCAGACTAGCTGAAACCTCTGTTTTCAAATTTTTACGGCGTAGTGTGGACGGAGAATCACTCTGGCGCAATATGTAATAATCAAACAACATTCAATAAACTTTTCTTGTTTACCTCTACGTCCTCCCTGGTCATGTCTATAAGCTCTGTTTGTCCGTTATGTTGAACTATAGCCGCCATGATGTCTGTGGCCCGGTCCAGGTCTCCTCCAAAGATCAATGAGTTGTCAATGTTCTGAGTTGTCAGCTGTGAGAGTTCCCGGATGAGAGGGCTGGGATCGGCTCCAGTGGCAAGCTTTTTCGACTGCGGATTGAAAGTATGTCATAATTAGTTCTTGTTAACCCAGCATGACTGGAGTTAGTTTGGTTGACAGAGTTACAAGAGATCGCTAAATTGATCTAATCGTGCGCCTGTCGTCACTCAATAGACTGCTGACAGCCAATGTTTTCTCTTTGGGTCACTTGTTGGATCACCGCGGGCTCAAAATGGTGGTCTGGCCGATTGAGGGAAGAGGCGTGCCGTACCCATGTCTCCTCCCGTTCTCCTTTAGGCTAAAGCGTCTCGTTTCGTAAACTGTGCTGGATTTCGAGAGAAAAACAGACTGCTAGCAGTCTATCGCTAAACGCCTCACGTGACGAAA
>JAHPZR010036802.1:0-10850 GCA_019787425.1 Platygyra sinensis
ACCAACCACAGTTCTGTGTTAACTGAACTTCTGATACACCGTTGTGCAGAGAATTTTACTTTTAAATATTCTGTTCGTCTTATCAGAAGAGGCTCCTCTTTTCTGTCACGAGCGATTTTTACAGAGATTTTTGGCTCAAGTAACAACCACTAGCATAGGTGTTGTCGTTAATTTTCCTACTTCTCTGCAAGTTTAGTAGTATTTGTGAGTTTTGAAACATTTTAAAATCGAGCTTGGGACGGAGGACTCAAATGAATTGAAATTTTAGAAAAAAATCTCGTAATAAAAATTGTACAACTTTGAAACGGATTACCACTCATAACTGTATTGATGTGAGGCCGGTTTGGTTGAGAAATATTTCTGTTGTTGTTATGGCATTATTCCCAGCAATAATAACAAAACAGTCTTATAAGAGACACTGCATTGGGCCGATATTCCACTGAGTGTTTTGAATTTTTGGGTTTATTAACTTGAATGCCATTCTGGAAGACATTACGAAAAGAGCTGGAATCTTAGTTAGTCGGAGCACCAACTGCCATGATTCAAACTGGCTGAAAATTCATCAATGCAGTTTTGAGTTTGAACTATAAAAAAACCTCTAACCAAGGATATTATTCCATTACAGAGAGGTTTTTAAACATAGTAGCTTTGGTGCACATTACTATTTCGTATGTAGAGTACCACTTGTTACTAAAGCTAACGAAGCCGGCTACATCACTTACTTCACACCTAATGTTCTTTCAGCTTATCGGAGGCGCCGCTCAGCAACAGAAGTTCCAGTAACAGACCTTGATGACTAGGAAGGTGAGATAAATGGCTTATTGACTGCAGTTAATCGGACGAGTGTGAGAAAAATGCCTAAGTGACTGTTCAGATAGCAAAAGAGCCGTTAAATGGGCAGGTACAACACAAAAGACATCCGATAAGGAAGTGGTTTGAGTGGCCACCAGCTTCTCAACTTGGGGACTTTAAATGGGTTCGGAAGCCCTCTGAAGGCGGAATGTCAAAGCTTAACGCGCATTGGTCAAACGCGCGCTCATGAAGTGCCAATAAGCGGGACGTGAACTCAACAGTCAATAAGCACGCAGGTTGAACGCCATTCCAATTAAAACCACAGGAAGGAAAGTCACGAATTTTCAATACACTGGTCACAGCTTAGAACAGTTACTCCAGGAAAAAAAAAATGCCGTGTTTATTTTGAAATAAAATTGTTTGACTACCGAGAACAAACACACGCCAGGCAATAGCACAGTTGTGTTCCGCAGATGCATAGATTCAAACGCGCCGACTTTTAATGCTTTTTAGTGGGTAAATAACTTCAAAAAGCCGTGTAATAAGTGACAGCTACTTCTGGTTGGCGGGCCGTTAAATACCCTTTTAAAGGGAAATACCTTGTGTCGTATCTTAAGATACAGGACACAGCATGTACACAAGTAGACAATTTCTTACCTATTTAATGTTCTTTTTCTTGATAAGAAACACACCTTAAACTATAGTGCGATAAAAAAGGAAAAAACAAGACTTGAATTGTTTTTAATTTAGCACAGAGAGAGAGAAAGCAAAAGAGATAATTTAAATAAATGATATATCAAATGAAGATTTTTTGGGTACTGCGCGAAATAACATAAACTCGAACAAGGAAATTCAAGAATAACCAAAAGCGCACAAAAGTGTGTTGCTGTTGTTTCGAAAGGAAAAGAGCAGAGAACATTATGCGGGTTTATTCTATTTGAATGCGCAAACATAGTAACCTTTATCTCCAAAAAATAGAAACAAAAACGGATTCTTTAGGTTTTGAACAACTCATCCCCATTGCCACTCGCTAGGAGTACGAACGTGATATTAAATTTCTTTTAAGCTCGGCGCAGGTGCGAGCTAATCTCTTAGGTGCGCATTCCAGAAATACGCAGTCAGCCTTAACCATAGCGCAGCAAGAGATTTCTAAACTGTCGGTTTTTCGGCCTGAATGCTTCAGCAACACAGCGGGGTAAAGTTATTACCTGTAGTGAGCGCAAAGAAAGTTCTGAAGGAGTTTTATTTTATGCTTACAATAAAAGTTTCATTACGTTCAAGTCACATTAAGAACGATAAAACAGTCGACGCCAGAGAGCACTTTTATGTCTCCAGATGTTTACTTTTTGCGATGAAGATTCATCATATAAAGAGCAGGTACTTTAGCTTTTCAGACAGGTTTTACAAAATACAGAGAACAGGAACTAAAAGTAGTGTCAGACCATTCTCTCAAAGAGGTTTTTCTTTTCTTATTTCGTCCTTTTCGCCCCGTATCTCCTAAGATATTTTTCTTTACACATAGCTAAAACTTGGTACGAAATTTAGAAAAGATTTGCGACAACTGCGCGGCGACTGATACACAGTTTATTATGCTCAGTGATCACGCTGAGAGTTCATGCATGAAAAACATTACGACAATTATTTTTTACAAACTTGGTGCTAAATAAAATGTCAGCATGTAGCTATAGACGTAAGACAAGCCATTGTAATGAACTACCACAGAAAACTACCACAAAAAACAACATGTATACGGCGAAATGTTCAGCGCGCTTTGAAAAAACATTAACATTCACCATGTCTAAATAAGATAAGAATAAAATGTTAGTTACTATACAAAAGCAACTGCTGCGAATAAAAACATGCATCGAAAACTTAAAAAGACATGTAAAATGTTAAATATAAGTTTTTTAGTAATTACCTGAGCAAGTTACGTCGACGACTGAGCTGAAGCATTGAAGCATTGAAGCAAGCTGAAGAAACTTTATTTATTTGACGTTTTTCCTCTTATCTTAATATTCGTGTAGGAACCTTTCTAAATTCTTCAAAGACGAAGACTTGGAAAATTTCGATTCATTTGATATATTAATACAGGCAAACGAAGAAAGTACAAGGTCTCGATTTGTAACTGAGATTTTTTTTGTTACCAAGGCATAAAGTGAACTTTACCACCGAAGATGTGGTCAAAGACATGGTTTTACTCGCTCAGAACGTTGTTGAAGATCAAAGTGTGAATTTTGTAGGAAATGAGAAAGAACTAGCGAATCTTGTGTTTACATAAAGTACGGGTAACATTCATTGTGTACAATATTTTTCTAGCTTTGGAAATTTCCATGCGATTTTTGTCGATTTGTGTTTAACAATGCTCATGTGGATACGATACACACTGTAAAATAAAAGGAGAAAAACAGCGAAAACAAAGAAAACGGAAATCTCAAAAAAGACTTGTAGTATAGTGACTTATTCCTCGTAAAACAGGCGGGGATGGTAAACACCACGTGCTTTTACAAGTCTTGTGAATGAAATTTTATGTTCATCTACGGCTGAAAACGAAACAAATGAAAATACAAATGAACACTTAGCCTTCAGCTTTCCACGCGCAGGCAGACAAGTTGTGTATAAAGACTGAAAAGTGAGTGATATCAAGAAAGAGTGATGTAGATCAACCCCTCTAGATAATATGCAGATACGGAGCAAACAAAATCGCGTTTACAGCTTGCTTATAAACGTTGACAAATTTCAGTTTTTCTGTTGAACTTATCCTTGTAATCTTGAGTTTGCCGACTGTGCACCATTTGAAGCATGGTGGTAACACAAACTTAACTCAAGCCGGGTATGCATTTCAGCTCTGTATTGTTCACGAGAGTATTTTATTCCATCCTAGGGGACAGATTAATATCAACAATCGTGTTCAGTTTAATCGCTAAAGTAAGGATCCCTGCACAATATTTGCCCGAGTTCCAATAGATCAAGGTGCTCACAAACAGAGCTGGACTGACCATGAAAAAAATAGATTAGTTTGACTACAGGCGAGGTGTTTGTAAAATCCTTGATATCCCTTGAGCAGTTGGATATTCTCAAACATACTAGTTACCGACTTCAGGGTTGTCGGAATTTCGAGTTAATTCCCGCTGTTAAGTTCTCATCGAGCTGAATTTTTCTTATATGTGTAGCTATCTAAGATATCAATGATTAGAACCAAAGCCATGAGGAGTCTTGTTCGGGTAAATATATCTTCAATATGCTCAACGCTTTTGAAGTTTACATGATTCTCTGTTATGTTTCTGAACTGACATGAAAAGCGCTGTCAAAGAGGTTTTCGATGTTTTCAAACTTGGCCTAGGTATATGTCTTCATTAGAACTCTGTAGGTTTAATCGTCCGATAATTTAACAATCAAATGGGACATGTTTTTATACTTCATATTCATTCGAGCAGTGGGAAAACTAATCTAACTTAACCATAATTCTCTGCGTTTAGTCCTCAACTCTAAACTGGATAACTCTTAAAATCATACTTTTTTAGTGCTTTTTTTGAAGATTTAGCCTCGATATTTCAGGTGACTATGATCTTCCAAAATAGGATTTTCGGGTGGCCACGTTGTTCTCTCAATGTTTGTGTAGACTAACTGACTGACTGTTTACCGATTCCATTCCCTCAGCTGCTAAGACAAAATTCAGCTAATGAATTCATTTTATTCTCTTTGCTTTGATGCAAATAGAAGTAAAGAAGAGGTCGAAATTAGGAGAAAATTCCCCAATTGTATGACGTGTGAAACTGATTTACCAATAATAAACGCTTTGTCCCTACAGATATCGACTTCACATCTCATTATGTCTTAACACATACACGTATATACATTCAGTTACGGTAAAGATTTTGCGTGCATGTTTAAAGGCACTCCGGGATCACTTTGTCGCAGAATTGAACTTTATTCTCAATATGTCGTTACTACGTTTTAAATTGGAACAGCTTTTCAATTAAAAATTCAGACATATTCAGCGCGTCCATTATGGAAGGCGGAATTTGTTTGCTTGTGTCGTTTATTTGTATAAATAGATTTTGGTGAGTGAAGCAAACTTAAGAATTGAACAGCATTGAAATTGCTCTTTATTCTCCGTGACAGCCTTATATTTAACAATGTCTTCATAATTGCAAGAGGTATTTCAAATTTTTGGTGTTGTTTGGTTTGCGTTCACAATATACCTTTCATCCATATTCAAATCAAGGAGAAGCAGTGAAATACAATATTTCTCTATTATAAGACAATCCAAAATTGAAAGAAATAATCTTTCAAAGCTCGTTGTGTTACCAGCGACAAAAATTATTCAGTGTGAACGATATTGAATCCATGAGCAAAAATCCCTTCACTCCCTCCCCTACTCGCCTGTTTTGTACTTGGTGCTACTCTGGTTGCTATGTTAGAATGGAAAATTCAACTCTGTGGATTAAACTTGATAGCTTATATCGTAATTTATCTGACAGCATGACAAATGTGAACACGAATCGCCTTCAACAAAGCTATGAATGGATTCCTTCACCAAGTTTCGGTCTTTGGCGTGCTTTAGCATTTTAGCCTCGGCAAGCTCAAGCCGTTTAGTCTAGCAATCTCTTTTTATCACTGAACACATTGATCTTTACTCCTCTTTTCAGTTTTGCTTATTCCTCACAAATACGTACCTTGAGCTTACTGTTCAGTTGTCTCGCTGAGCAAAGAGGTCTTGTTTCTCCTGAAGAGCCCTATAACACCACAAACGAGGGAACTACACTTGTAAATATACCCGACCAGAAATACAAGGAGACCAGCTTCGAATTACACTTTAATGCGTGGTTGCTTTTAGCACTTGAGCCAACACTGTCTCTCCTAGACAGATGTTCTCTACATTTAATCTCGAAATATTTTAAACAAGTGAACACCGAGGAATTGCGGGTTTTGGTAGCAAACGTTTTCTCCCTTTGCTATCATCAAACAGAAATACTATTTCATATCTACCCAAGACATACACCAGCTTTCGCCTGGAACAAAGAGACCTTTCCGTCATGAAAAAGATAAAGGAAAAGCGTTTTTCCCGTTTGCTTTCAGACGACATGAATAATTCATCCAATTTCGGTCGGCCAGTCCTTTAAGGTGAAAAATTACATTTCAAGGTTATTGAGCCACTAAGTGCGCCGCAAATATTAAAATGTTTGTGAAGTTTACGACATGTATGCATTAAAATAAACGAGTCACATTTTCGTTTTAGGGAACTTACTATTTTTGTTGCCACAAGACGACTTTTCTTCCTAATTTCATTAATTCTATTGAAGAACAGAACTTCTTTTGAATGCTACCTGTTCCTTGAAGCGAAATTTTCCTTTCGATCTTCGGGCAGAGTAGCACCAAGTACAAAACAGGCGAGTAGGGGAGGGAGTGAAGGGATTTTTGCTCATGGATTCAATATCGTTCACACTGAATAATTTTTGTCGCTGGTAACACAACGAGCTTTGAAAGATTATTTCTTTCAATTTTGGATTGTCTTATAATAGAGAAATATTGTATTTCACTGCTTCTCCTTGATTTGAATATGGATGAAAGGTATATTGTGAACGCAAACCAAACAACACCAAAAATTTGAAATACCTCTTGCAATTATGAAGACATTGTTAAATATAAGGCTGTCACGGAGAATAAAGAGCAATTTCAATGCTGTTCAATTCTTAAGTTTGCTTCACTCACCAAAATCTATTTATACAAATAAACGACACAAGCAAACAAATTCCGCCTTCCATAATGGACGCGCTGAATATGTCTGAATTTTTAATTGAAAAGCTGTTCCAATTTAAAACGTAGTAACGACATATTGAGAATAAAGTTCAATTCTGCGACAAAGTGATCCCGGAGTGCCTTTAAACATGCACGCAAAATCTTTACCGTAACTGAATGTATATACGTGTATGTGTTAAGACATAATGAGATGTGAAGTCGATATCTGTAGGGACAAAGCGTTTATTATTGGTAAATCAGTTTCACACGTCATACAATTGGGGAATTTTCTCCTAATTTCGACCTCTTCTTTACTTCTATTTGCATCAAAGCAAAGAGAATAAAATGAATTCATTAGCTGAATTTTGTCTTAGCAGCTGAGGGAATGGAATCGGTAAACAGTCAGTCAGTTAGTCTACACAAACATTGAGAGAACAACGTGGCCACCCGAAAATCCTATTTTGGAAGATCATAGTCACCTGAAATATCGAGGCTAAATCTTCAAAAAAAGCACTAAAAAAGTATGATTTTAAGAGTTATCCAGTTTAGAGTTGAGGACTAAACGCAGAGAATTATGGTTAAGTTAGATTAGTTTTCCCACTGCTCGAATGAATATGAAGTATAAAAACATGTCCCATTTGATTGTTAAATTATCGGACGATTAAACCTACAGAGTTCTAATGAAGACATATACCTAGGCCAAGTTTGAAAACATCGAAAACCTCTTTGACAGCGCTTTTCATGTCAGTTCAGAAACATAACAGAGAATCATGTAAACTTCAAAAGCGTTGAGCATATTGAAGATATATTTACCCGAACAAGACTCCTCATGGCTTTGGTTCTAATCATTGATATCTTAGATAGCTACACATATAAGAAAAATTCAGCTCGATGAGAACTTAACAGCGGGAATTAACTCGAAATTCCGACAACCCTGAAGTCGGTAACTAGTATGTTTGAGAATATCCAACTGCTCAAGGGATATCAAGGATTTTACAAACACCTCGCCTGTAGTCAAACTAATCTATTTTTTTCATGGTCAGTCCAGCTCTGTTTGTGAGCACCTTGATCTATTGGAACTCGGGCAAATATTGTGCAGGGATCCTTACTTTAGCGATTAAACTGAACACGATTGTTGATATTAATCTGTCCCCTAGGATGGAATAAAATACTCTCGTGAACAATACAGAGCTGAAATGCATACCCGGCTTGAGTTAAGTTTGTGTTACCACCATGCTTCAAATGGTGCACAGTCGGCAAACTCAAGATTACAAGGATAAGTTCAACAGAAAAACTGAAATTTGTCAACGTTTATAAGCAAGCTGTAAACGCGATTTTGTTTGCTCCGTATCTGCATATTATCTAGAGGGGTTGATCTACATCACTCTTTCTTGATATCACTCACTTTTCAGTCTTTATACACAACTTGTCTGCCTGCGCGTGGAAAGCTGAAGGCTAAGTGTTCATTTGTATTTTCATTTGTTTCGTTTTCAGCCGTAGATGAACATAAAATTTCATTCACAAGACTTGTAAAAGCACGTGGTGTTTACCATCCCCGCCTGTTTTACGAGGAATAAGTCACTATACTACAAGTCTTTTTTGAGATTTCCGTTTTCTTTGTTTTCGCTGTTTTTCTCCTTTTATTTTACAGTGTGTATCGTATCCACATGAGCATTGTTAAACACAAATCGACAAAAATCGCATGGAAATTTCCAAAGCTAGAAAAATATTGTACACAATGAATGTTACCCGTACTTTATGTAAACACAAGATTCGCTAGTTCTTTCTCATTTCCTACAAAATTCACACTTTGATCTTCAACAACGTTCTGAGCGAGTAAAACCATGTCTTTGACCACATCTTCGGTGGTAAAGTTCACTTTATGCCTTGGTAACAAAAAAAATCTCAGTTACAAATCGAGACCTTGTACTTTCTTCGTTTGCCTGTATTAATATATCAAATGAATCGAAATTTTCCAAAGTCTTCGTCTTTGAAGAATTTAGAAAGGTTCCTACACGAATATTAAGATAAGAGGAAAAACGTCAAATAAATAAAGTTTCTTCAGCTTGCTTCAATGCTTCAATGCTTCAGCTCAGTCGTCGACGTAACTTGCTCAGGTAATTACTAAAAAACTTATATTTAACATTTTACATGTCTTTTTAAGTTTTCGATGCATGTTTTTATTCGCAGCAGTTGCTTTTGTATAGTAACTAACATTTTATTCTTATCTTATTTAGACATGGTGAATGTTAATGTTTTTTCAAAGCGCGCTGAACATTTCGCCGTATACATGTTGTTTTTTGTGGTAGTTTTCTGTGGTAGTTCATTACAATGGCTTGTCTTACGTCTATAGCTACATGCTGACATTTTATTTAGCACCAAGTTTGTAAAAAATAATTGTCGTAATGTTTTTCATGCATGAACTCTCAGCGTGATCACTGAGCATAATAAACTGTGTATCAGTCGCCGCGCAGTTGTCGCAAATCTTTTCTAAATTTCGTACCAAGTTTTAGCTATGTGTAAAGAAAAATATCTTAGGAGATACGGGGCGAAAAGGACGAAATAAGAAAAGAAAAACCTCTTTGAGAGAATGGTCTGACACTACTTTTAGTTCCTGTTCTCTGTATTTTGTAAAACCTGTCTGAAAAGCTAAAGTACCTGCTCTTTATATGATGAATCTTCATCGCAAAAAGTAAACATCTGGAGACATAAAAGTGCTCTCTGGCGTCGACTGTTTTATCGTTCTTAATGTGACTTGAACGTAATGAAACTTTTATTGTAAGCATAAAATAAAACTCCTTCAGAACTTTCTTTGCGCTCACTACAGGTAATAACTTTACCCCGCTGTGTTGCTGAAGCATTCAGGCCGAAAAACCGACAGTTTAGAAATCTCTTGCTGCGCTATGGTTAAGGCTGACTGCGTATTTCTGGAATGCGCACCTAAGAGATTAGCTCGCACCTGCGCCGAGCTTAAAAGAAATTTAATATCACGTTCGTACTCCTAGCGAGTGGCAATGGGGATGAGTTGTTCAAAACCTAAAGAATCCGTTTTTGTTTCTATTTTTTGGAGATAAAGGTTACTATGTTTGCGCATTCAAATAGAATAAACCCGCATAATGTTCTCTGCTCTTTTCCTTTCGAAACAACAGCAACACACTTTTGTGCGCTTTTGGTTATTCTTGAATTTCCTTGTTCGAGTTTATGTTATTTCGCGCAGTACCCAAAAAATCTTCATTTGATATATCATTTATTTAAATTATCTCTTTTGCTTTCTCTCTCTCTGTGCTAAATTAAAAACAATTCAAGTCTTGTTTTTTCCTTTTTTATCGCACTATAGTTTAAGGTGTGTTTCTTATCGAGAAAAAGAACATTAAATAGGTAAGAAATTGTCTACTTGTGTACATGCTGTGTCCTGTATCTTAAGATACGACACAAGGTATTTCCCTTTAAAAGGGTATTTAACGGCCCGCCAACCAGAAGTAGCTGTCACTTATTACACGGCTTTTTGAAGTTATTTACCCACTAAAAAGCATTAAAAGTCGGCAAGTTTGAATCTATGCATCTGCGGAACACAACTGTGCTATTGCCTGGCGTGTGTTTGTTCTCGGTAGTCAAACAATTTTATTTCAAAATAAACACGGCATTTTTTTTTTTCCTGGAGTAACTGTTCTAAGCTGTGACCAGTGTATTGAAAATTCGTGACTTTCTTTCTTGTGGTTATAATTGGAATGGCGTTCAACCTGCGTGCTTATTGACTGTTGAGTTCACGTCCCGCTTATTGGCACTTCATGAGCGCGCGTTTGACCAATGCGCGTTAAGCTTTGACATTCCGCCTTCAGAGGGCTTCCGAACCCATTTAAAGTCCCCAAGTTGAGAAGCTGGTGGCCACTCAAACCACTTCCTTATCGGATGTCTTTTGTGTTGTACCTGCCCATTTAACGGCTCTTTTGCTATCTGAACCGTCACTTAGGCATTTTTCTCACACTCGTCCGATTAACTGCAGTCAATAAGCCATTTATCTCACCTTCCCAGTCATCAAGGTC
Organism: Platygyra sinensis; assembly: GCA_019787425.1. Classification (NCBI taxonomy): domain Eukaryota; kingdom Metazoa; phylum Cnidaria; class Anthozoa; order Scleractinia; family Merulinidae; genus Platygyra; species Platygyra sinensis. Next base: position 10,575 of record JAHPZR010036802.1, read on the forward strand.
TGTTACTGGAACTTCTGTTGCTGAGCGGCGCCTCCGATAAGCTGAAAGAACATTAGGTGTGAAGTAAGTGATGTAGCCGGCTTCGTTAGCTTTAGTAACGAGTGGTACTTTACATACGAAATAGTAATGTGCACCAAAGCTACTATGTTTAAAAACCTCTCTGTAATGGAATAATATCCTTGCTTAGAGGTTTTTTTATAGTTCAAACTCAAAACTGCATTGATGAATTTTCAGCCAGTTTGAATCATGGCAGTTGGTGCTCCGACTAACTAAGAT
>JAHPZR010036805.1:0-5000 GCA_019787425.1 Platygyra sinensis
CGAGAACCAATAAAATGCTACAATAACTTGGGTTGTTAAACGATTGTTAATTAGTTGATGTTATTCTGCTCAACTACTGTATTTTTTAGAATAAATGAGATACTATGCACGTTCTGATAGGTCAATAGAGTTGCCAAACTCACGTTCTAGCTATTGTGCCTTTAACACACCGTTCCCTATATGGCAGCGCTACAAGAGATCTAGAAAACTCACAATACTAGCGAATATAATGAACAGTTTTGGCTTTCACTGGCGTCATAATTCAGTGGCATCGTAGAGGGACAAGCTTGTAGGGCCTTAGCTCTACCACTTTTCTGCTTTCGCCAATGTTTGGGGCGCAAATGTATGATAAATGACAGAGCAGTTAGCACGCACCTTACAGTGGCCTTCACAGTTCCTGTGATATATACTGAATAACACTAACATCTTTTCGTTTCACATATACGTAGATGGAAATTTGCGAAGAAACTAAAACCAGCTGCAGCATTTGGTCGCAACGTAATGCTTGCCGATCCTTTTTTCATGGCTTCATTTTGCGCCGATTCCGTCTACGCTGCAGTTTAGAAGAAATATATATCAATTACTATATCAAGCACGATAGATTGTGTTTCAACACATTTCGAAACACTAAGAAGAGAGTTGAAACTACGACGAGCAGCGGAGGGTTTTTGACGAATGCCCGAGGTGTTTGGACATGTGGTACGGTCTTGAGTGTTTGATATATTTCCTTAATCTAAACTAAAACTGAGGGCAAAAGGCGAAATAAAAGTGCAAAAATCTATGCTGTTTGAGGTGAGAGAAAGACCGTCGCGGTCATGACTTCTTTCGTTTAAACTTCATGTATTATTGCACGTTTGCGAAGGAAGTTTTAAGCGCTTCGATGCTTTCCATGGTCTGTGGACTGTCGCTCTTAGGCACTTCTGACGTCTGCTGGGCTAGACTAGATTATTTGTTACAAGTCTTACCCTTTCGAACAGGGCTCAACTTGGTGATCAGATGAGAAGTGATATGTCCCGTGTGGTAACGTCCTAGGCATGAGTAGTATATATGCCTGACTTCTACACGATCATAGAGTGGTTCACTATGTCTCCTTTCGTATTACTTCTGTGTTTTGGGCCCTCTTCTAGCAGTTCCAGCGAAGTTGGACGTCAATATTGTTTTCTCTAGTTCTCCGGCTATATATTAAACTATATGCAATTAATTGTGTGCATTAGCACCTCGGTTCAATGGGCTCGAAATTTCCTATTTTCCCGGATCCGAGTTCAAAGCCATAAAGATTCTACATATTCACTGAATGGTCAGTTAACTTTAATCCAGTTCAATGCTCGTCCGTGAAACCTCATGTAGACCCACTGCTCGTCCGTGAAACCTCATGTAGACCCAATGCTCGTCCGTGAAACCTCGTAGACCCAATGCTCGTCCGTGAAACCTCATGTAGAGCACTTCTCTTTTATCGTTTATCATTCAAATTGATATTTTGCAGAGGCGCCACGGATAAGCATCCCCTCAGTACAAGTAAGTTACAGTGAAGGATCCTTGGTGAATATCAGCTGCACCGCATCAGGGACACCAGAACCAGATGTACAGTGGTTCAGAAATGGAATGATAGTAAGTTCAGGGAAGAAAACAGCGTTCCTGACGTTCAGCACAGTGACTAGAGCCGATGATGGACAGTACACTTGTAGAGCAAACAACTCAGCAGGAAATGATGAAAAGCACACGACACTTGTAGTCTACTGTAAGTAAAATTTTGTTTTATTTCCTTATATTTACTTGTGACAACGACGATTCGCTACATGCAAATGACCACTGAAAAAGTTAAATAATACAGTGGCACCCCGTTACAACGAAGTGTCACGGTACGGAAAAAAAATGTTCGTTATAACAGGGTCTTCGTTATAGCGAAGACCCCGTTATAACGAATAGAATTATCTGACTAACAACAAAAATATTCGTTATAGCGGAGTAACCAAGCTGAACAATGAGATAGACACCACGCAAAACAGTCTACAGACTTGCGCGTGAACAGCTACATTTAAATAAAGCAAAGATGTAAAGTTCAAAGAATCCCTATCTTGATCAATAGGAGTCGCGTTTGGCTTATCAACCATTTGTATCATCATGTCGTTCCTACTGACTGCGAGCGACAGGACAAAATATTCGTTATAGCCGGGTAAATTGTGCGTTGGGACCGTCAAAATCAATCGTTATAGCGGGGTTCGTTGTAGCGTAGTTTGTTTCCACATATTGTACTGTAATTCTGCGGGGCTTTCAAATGTTGTTCGTTTTAACGGGGTCTTCGTTATAGCGGGGTGCCACTGTACTAAGGAATTAGCTCTCCGTTGCTCTCGGGGAGTTCGGACGATCAAAATGTCCATTAATTTTGCTTTATCGCTCTTCATTTGAATATCTTTGTATTTTTCTTCCCTTACCAAGACGCAGCCCAACAGTTTCCTTTGAAACTATAAAACTTAGTTCTGTACAACCATCACATGCTTCCAGTACATTGTGTGGTACAACGTTGTATTAGTAAAAACACGAGATGTTTATTACTCAGCTGCCATAGTAGCTATAATCTGCTGTTCACATATCATGTTTCCTTGAAGCTAGTTCTTGATATTCTTTGACCTGATGACTATCGTTTGCACCATGCGCACAAAGATGGAGAGCAGAAAATGACAGTTCTAGCAGTTCCCATAGAATTCGAACTTACTATAAACCTTGTCCTATGCACTGTTTTGATTTTCTTTATAGAGTCATTACTTAATGCTAACGGGATATTTGAAACTATTATACTATGAACTTTTAATACTCCTAAGGAACCCGAGTAAATCAATGGGTTTACTCTAATTCTCTTTCTTTAATACGAATTCTGGTTTAAGTTGTTTATTCTAGTTGCGTAAACTATACCCGTGAGCAAACATTAACAAGTAATACAATAAACACGACGGCCGTGAGTGTGTTTCTCATGCTAATGAATTTCTGTTATCTTTAAGAACGTCTTACAAGTTAACTCTTTCCTGTCATCTAGACGCATCCTATTTACTTTCAAAGTTTCAATAATAGTTTCTCTGCTGTGTAATAACGCTACAGTTTCCAAAAGCCATCATCTGAATTGAACCTGCCAGAAAATTATCACATGAGAACCTACGATGAGTGAAAAGTGAAAAAAGGTGTTGATACACTTCTGCAGTAAAATTCTATTTTTGAGCGTCTTGGACTGCGCAGAGTACAGCGGGTCATCACCTGCACAACATTAAATTGCAATGCCGGAGGTATTAGAGAATTAACACCTGATGTAAAATGTAAAATGCACGTAAAATAGATTAAGAGGTTTAATAATGAAAAGCTAAATGTTTTCTAAGAGTGCCTCAACAATTTTGTCGCCCACTGTAGCTGTGCCCATGGCCTAGCTCACAGTGAGTCCCTCTTTATCTCAACTACTTTTGTTACCCATTGTAGCTGTGCGCATGCCATAGCTCACAGTGAGTCCCCCATAGCGCAGTGGTTATGATATATTTTCTGACAAACAAATTCCACGATTTTGAAAAACGTGTTTTCCATTACCATGAAACCCTACCCATTAATTCTTGTTGATATTAAATCTTGCTTTAATTTTTCAGACCCGCCCACAATAAAAGAATCAACTTCATCAGCTGATAAGTCTTGGATTGGTCAGACAGTAACGTTGAAGTGTGTATCGGATGGGATTCCTACACCAACAGTCACCTGGTACAAACAAGATGGAAATCGAATAAAACGCGTTATAGCCAAACAGAACACATGGAGTGTGAAAATGAACTCGGATCAAGATTTTGGTGATTACAAGTGCGATGCTGACAATGGAATCTCTCCTACTGATTCAAAGATAGTAAAAATACAACAAATAAGTATGTCCTTTTTCTCAAAATTTCAAAATGATGTTTGCTAACGTCTGATTTATTTTTTTATATATATTAGACAGGCAGCAGCGAATTGAACTGTGACTCATGGTTTTTCTTGCCATAGGAAGTCTAACCTTAAATCACTCAGTTTAAGTTAAAGTGCCCATATCGTCAAAATTTTTATTTTCTTATCTGATTCTATATATCACCCAATGAACTTCAGCGAAAGAAAAATTCGATTTGGATGAAGTGCAATCCTTTTTAGAAGTTTTTAAAACGTTCAAATTTGCCGCCATTTTGGTCCACCATTCGCACCAGTCTTCCCTTCGTTTTGAATGGGTTGTGACGTAGATTAAGGAACACGTGACTTCAGGCTTGACTCATCTCGCTTGTTTTACCTCTGTAAATTTAACTTAGAAGTTCATACAAAATGCTGGAAGGGAGCATTTTGCATGGACTACGAAGCTAAATTTACAGAGGTAAAACAAGCGAGGTAAGTCAAGCCTGAAGTTACACGTTCCTGAATCTACGTCACAACTCTGAGCATGTCGATGCTGGGATCAGCGGCACGGGTGGGCCGCAAGAAAATAGGATTTTCATGCTTTTAAAAATTTTATCCAAATCGAAAAATTTTTTCGCAGAAGTTCATTGCATGAAATATAGGATCAGATGGGAAAATAAAAGTTTTGATGATATGGGCAATTTAATCATCAAATCAAAAGAATTTCTAAAATCAGGAAACAATTTGCCCTTGCATGACTTATATCAGTAGTGATGATTTTTCAGGAACTAGTTTAAAAATCATGATCGATATTGACATTTTTTAGAAAGTTAATAAGCTCTTTATTAAGTCTATAAAGACCGATCCAAACTTTCTGAGTTTTTAAGTTCATTTTGCTTTACAGAGGAATTCCAATTAACTCTGAATTAAATAAAACTTATACAGGCAAAAACTAGCGATAAAAGAGTCCGCGTCCTAGTCAAAATTAAAGGGAAACTAAATTAAATAATGCGATTTCAACAGTAACCAAGAGTCCAGAATCATTAATTTGCATAAGTTAAAAGACCTTAGCCCGAATTGAGTCTGATTGTACTTTTAAACACGAGTCTGATTAA
>JAHPZR010036805.1:7500-30000 GCA_019787425.1 Platygyra sinensis
ACCCACTAACTGGAGGATTAAAATGAAACAATTTATTGTTTCCAAATATATAATTAATTTATATTTGGACCTATTTCTCTTCATTCTCCGAGCGTCGCCAGGGTCTCCCGCCATCACACAGTTACACACTCAAGCTACATCACTGTCAGTAAACTGGACTGCACCAGCTGAAGATGGAGGGACTCCTATCACAGCATACCGAGTGGTTTTACTAACGGGTAGCACTGAGATAAGCAATAAGAATATAACTGACCCTGGTACAACACGTTTCAGTAAGGGAGATCTGCAGAGAGATACCGAGTACACTGTGAAGGTATTTGCAAGGAATGCTGTGTTTGAGGGACCTGCAGTGGAAGAGGCGGTAAAGACTAAGTATGAAGGTAACAAAATGGGATTTTTTTCTAATTGTATTATTGATTGGTGTTGAATCATGGTCAAATACAGCCTCTTCCAGGCGTTCAATTAGTTGGGACATAGTGCGAAGATAAAGGAGCGGTGATTCGAAAAGAAGGAGAGAGAAGCATTTTCCGCGAGCCATCTTTCGTTCCGGCACCTAACTAACTGGAATAGGTCCAAGAGGATAGGTCAAATGATGTAACTTGTTTCCTTGTAAAATAAGATCCTACCATGAGATCACCTCAAAGAGACAGTGGAGCAAAAACCTTTGAATTGAAAATCGAGATAAAAGAGTACATGCTCTGCTTGAGAGTAAAGCACTTAATTCCTTGACCAAGCTTTTTGGCGCCGCAAATAAGGAAATCCAAAAGGTATTTTCATCAGGCCCGCGGTACATTGAGTGGCATTCAAGATGGCGGCCACGGGAACTTTAAACGGGACATAGGGCTCATCTTTGGAAGACGATAACAAGAAAAATATTTTACTTGGTGAGACATTGTTTTATTTCAGATCTTTGAAAAAATTTAGGCAAGAGATGTAAAAATAGTGGAGGTTCCCTTTAAAGGCAAATCCTAGATTCTCTCTCTAAAATAAATATAAATCGCACCAGACTTTTGAATCAAGATTTGTTATGAAGATATAAGCGATAACTTGTTTTCTCAAGTACGAATTACAAGTCTGACTGTAAGTATGTGAATGGATGATAGCCACGCAATAGGCCTTTTGCAACAAACAATCCCATGGTACAAAATCCGCCATACTGGTGGGCAAGCTCATTATTATTCCCGCAGTGGGACATTAAAACAAAGGCCAGTCACGCTTGACTGGTTGAGGTCTCTTTGTTTCAAAGTCCCAGTGCGTGAATAATAATGAGCTTGCCCACCAGTATGGCGGATTTTGTACCATGTGATCGTTTGTTGCAAAAGGCCTATTAGAGCAAGCTGCGTGATGTTTCCGCGCTTGAGATAGCCAGCCATCGATCGCCTATCGTCCTAACCGTAATCTTGATAAATTCAAAAGTCTACGCATGTACGCGGGTAACACCAAAATTAACAGCAGTTCAAGTTAAATGATCTGAAAAAGAGTTAGAGGAAATGTTCGTTTTCGATACAAATAACTGATAGTGGTGTTCTGGTTATCCAAGGAGTCCCAGAAGCAGCGACAATTGAGGATCTACCAAATGAAGTAATATACGATACTATCACTCTGAAGTGGAGTAAACCACAAAATAGCGGAAGAGTAATCACACAGTACACCGTGTACCAAAGATTAGTGGTCACTAGTAAACCAGGAGACTGGATCAAGTTAAAGATAATTACAGATGTCTCTGCTAGAGAATGGAAAGTTGAATTAGAGGAAGGCAAGGTGTATGAATTTTTGGTTACTGCAACAAACGAACTTGGAGAAAGTTTAAAAGAAGACGGAAAGATCAGGAGAGTAAAGACAATCGGAGGTAAGTTCTAAATTAAACTAAAATGTTTGTTTGTCAATGAAATATTCAGGAATGGCTGCCCTAAAAAGTCGCTAAGCGACCAGGAATTTATAGTTGGTTAGTTCTGATGTATGTCCCTGTTTACAAGGAGGTAGGGTAGCCCTACTGCCAGGGTAACCCTAGCTATAGGGTTAAAAGTAACCCTACGCTTGTTGCATTTCGGTTATCTTGTAAGTAAAGCACGAACAGATAACAAAACTGGAAAACAATATATTTCCAAAGCAAAAATATGACAAACTGTGAAAGAACTTGATGTTTCTGGGTCGTAATTCGCTGATTTTGTCGGTATTGTGGTCATGTTTTGCTTTTGGGGGCCAAAATAGAGTTGTCCTGGGTAGGCGAGTTGTCCCTAGCAGAGCATTTTTAAGGCGCTAGGGTTACCCTAGCGACAGGGTAACCCTAGCAGTCAACTGTGGTTAACCAAGCGCCAGGGTAACCCTAGCAATCAACTGTGGTTAACCAAGCGCCAGGGTAACCCTAGCAGTCAAGTGTGGTTACCCAAGGCGCTAGGGTAACCCTAGCTGCCTTGTAAATGCGTCATTGAAAATAACAAGTAATGTGAGAGTGCCAGGGTAACCCTCTTGCTAGGGTAACCCTAGCACTAGGGTTACCCTACCTTCTTGTAAACAGGGCCTAAGTAATAAAACTGTAGGTTGCGGTTATTCAAATCTAGTACTAACCGCTCCCTTTCGAGAATTTCTGCACGCTCCTGGACCCAATATTTTCACAGAATAGCTCAAACAACAGTGATTGCCCCTACATGGATTTGGGCTTTCAGCCTCATAACAGATGTTTGATTTGACGAGGACATTTTAGACGACAACAATTCATTATTAAACACGGTTTGGTTTTAAGCAATAGGTCTAAGAAAAACAGACTATGTACATTAATAACAAGACGACTTTAGGTTGTGAAAAAACGATACGTCTGATTACGCTCTTAATGGTACTCCCGGATTTAACGGATAGTTGTGACTGACCATTACCTTTGTCTCCATATTTTGTTCGTACATAGTGTCACCAAAAATTATCAAGAAAAGTAAAAGTGAAGTCATTGTTGTCAAGGGAAACGTACTGTACTTGGTGTGTGAAACTGAGGGTTATCCAATGCCCAGTGTTGCTTGGAAAAAGAATGGCAAGGTGCTTCAAGCAAATGTCATGATGAGTAAAACGGACTTCGTCATTGACGACACCAGTGAACAAGACGCTGGAAAATATGAATGTGAAGCATCTAACTCTATAAGAACAATGAGTTACACTGTGGAAGTTACAATCCAAGGTAAATTCCTTTAGACCACATTTCAACACATTACTAAGCGCAATGTACAATCTATATTCATCTATCTATCTATCTATCTATCTATCTATCTATCTATCTATCTATCTATCCATCTATCCATCTGTCTTTCCTTCCATCCGTTCAACTAGGGAGTTTAATTCTAGCAATAGGAAGATTTAGCAATGACGACGGTGACGGCGAGGACGATGTCTTGTAAAAAACGAATTTATTTTTTACCTTGGAATGTCGACTCAACTGTGTCTCTGTTCATGATCATTACGCCTATTTCTAGAATCATCAGTGATAAAATTGCACAATTTAGAAACTATCAACGACTCATCAACTTCTTCAAGAGAATCATTCTCTTGACTTTATTCCAGATTTCCTGATAAACAATCTTGTAATAGGCAATTGCAGAAACGTGAGAGGACTGGGAAAGAGTATGGTTGTTTTCCGTTTGTTTGAAAAACTAAGATATTCAAATGAAAGATCAACTAAATTTGAGAGTCTTAACCAAGAATAAAAGTATTTGGAGAAGAAAATGGCAAAATGTTAGCTCTTCAAATATCACCTAAACTAGTAATAGTTATCACTAAAGTTGCCCCCGCTTTCTCTTTTTTCTGCTGATTGAAAACAGTAATCCAGTAGCATTGAACGTTATTGTATGGACTAAAATTTTATACTTTTTTTGTAAACTATATCACTCATACTGTTCAAGTAACTTAGCCATCTTACCTTAAATGTGATCCAAAGAATCAACTAAACCAACACATTCCGTTTAAGTCATTCAGTTGTATCACATGATATTCTTTACTTAATTAATACTCTGACGAAGTGCATTCTGGAAAAAATATCAAACAACTCTGTTGTTCTTGTTTGATATTGAAACAAACCATTTGTCTTGAGATACGAGCAAACGTATCTCGAAAGCAGAACAGAAGTCAAGATTTTTTCCGAGATGTAAACTGAAGTATCGCGTAACAGTCGCCATATATGCAAATTAGAGTAGCTCTTTTTTGTCCTCAACGAAAACGCCGCAAAACATTTACATTTGGATCCCTACCAGTCAACCCAGCCGTCACATAGCTTCTGTGCCACGTAAGATTACTCTGTAAAAGTAAGCGATCCAAATAAACGAGATGCCAAAGGTAAAACTGACGATCGGAAGGGTATTTAGCTGATGTTGCAACTAAACCACACTGGCCTCGAATTTCTGGTATACTTCAGAATTTCCTATGAATACCTCCTGAGCTGTTTTTCTCCCAAAATCCATCTTCAAGATCTTTGAGCATCTCAGCCATCTCGAAGCGAATTTATTTGATCGCGCTGAAATCGTAATGCAGGCCATATTGACCTTGAAATGCCGCTCCCGACCCGATTACCCGAGACCACCGTGCGCGCCTAGTTTCATCAAATCGGGATTGATTCGCATACTACACCAATATTTCACACATTCTTTATACGTATACGCGGGGGAGACTATAATGCCTCCTCGGGTTTTGGCCTCTGGGCCAAAACCCTGCGGGGGCAAATAGAGAGTTTGTATGGATTGGGTAGACAAGCCACAAACTTATAAGGATTTGTATGGAATTTTGCAACTTTTGTGAGGTTCTCATTTGAACAGTTTTCCGCTGAAAACTCTTAAACTTGGCTGGGTAGCTTTTCATTCAGTAGCATTTTAGTTGAAATGTTTAGATTTTCAATCTAAGCAATACAGTGGAACCCCGTTAATACGACCACCTTCGGGCCATGGAAAACTGGTCGTATTAACGGGGTGGTCGTATTAAAGGGATTCTTTAAATAGGAAAATGACTGACTGAGCTTTTTTTCGGGCCACAATAAAGTGGCCGTAATAACGAGGTGGTCGTGTTAACAGGGTGGCCGTAAGGCGGGGTTCCACTGTATAAGAAACTCGTCCCAGTCCTCGTACGTTTCTGCAATTGGCTATTTTCTGTCTACTGTATCTCGTAGGTTCGTCGTGTGACCAGAGAACGCTTCACATTATCTATATCATTGTCATCCTCGTGTTGCTGATTATTCTTATTTTGATGATCGTCCAACGGAGATTGCGCAATGGTGCGGGTAAGTTAGCTTTTGCTTAGGAGTTGCATATTCTGATTTTCTGGGTATACTTAGCTAGATTGATCTATTATTACTTTATCCTAAAGTACATGAATTCAAATGAATTCTCTGTTCACATTAAAAGAATCAAACTTAGTCAAATGACCAATTCTGATTTTCTGGGTATATTTAGATCTGGGTATAATTAGATCAAACGTAATCTATTATTATTTTACTCTAAAGTACATGAATTCAAATGAATTCTCTATTCACATTAAAAGAATTAAACTTAGTCAAATGACCAATTCTGATTTTCTGGGTATATTTAGATCTGGGTATAATTAGATCAAATGTAATCTATTATTATTTTGCTCTAACGTACATGAATTTAAATGAATTCTCTGTTCACCCTAAAAGAATCAAATTTAGTCAAATGGCCAATTCCAACTTGATCTTCCATATGGTGATGTCAGTTTCATGGTTGGTTAAAATTTGAAACACACCCAAGTTCAAAGTGCATTTCCGAAATGGCGAATTGGTCTGCATTAATTTTACACAATTGACGATATATCCCCGGCAATAAAATTGGTCGTAGAGTTACAAGCATACATACACGGTTATGGAGTATTGTTGCATTATTTGATTAAAGAAATGCAAGATGGCCTCTTCCTGAATACATTGAATAATCTTCAGAGAATTATAATCACCCAAAAGTTTCTTCGTGATTGCGCCAGGCCATAAATTTCAATGTAGAAAAAACTGCTTACCGACATTTTTTTGTTCTCATTTCAGCGGCCTCAAATACAAATAGGTAAGTTGACTTCAATCATTACAAAAACAAATCGTTTTGGCGTTACATGTACCTTGGCAGAGATTTTGCTCTTAGTGGTAAGGCCTATAGAGCTCCTATTACACCGTTCAATCACCAATGTGATTTTTCCAGGAAACGTTAAGAGCTTCCCAATAGGCCTTTTGGAACAAATGATCACATGGTACAAAATCCGCCATGCTGGAGGGCAAGCTCATTATTATTCACGCACTGGGACTTAAAAACAAAGAGACCTCAACCAGTCAAGCGTGACTGGCCTTTGTTTTAATGTCCCACTGCGGGAATAATAATGAGCTTGCCCTCCAGCATGGCGGATTTTATACCATTTGATTGTTTGTTGCAAAAGGCCTATAGCATAGGCCTTATCACGGTTTTTGGCGCCATCCTGACGGGTAGGTAAAGCGGTCAGAAATTACAATCTTTGTATGGGAATGCGATGGCAAATAACTTTCCCAAAATTGAATTTTACGCAATTTATGAATCGCAACGTTAAAATACTGAGCAGGAGATTGTATTCACCAAGTTTGAAGGATGTAGCTTGGCTCGAACGCGCTAAGTTAATTTTTCTAATTTTCCATACATTTGTCTGTAAATTTGGCAGGGTAAAAGGAGCGGCGCGGGAAAAATACAGACAAACGTATGAAAAATTAGAAAAATTAAAGGAGCGTCTTCTATCCAACCTACGCCGGCTCTTCAAACTTGGTGAATACGATCTTCTACTTAGTATTTTAACGTTGCGATTCATAAATTGCGAAGACTTAAAAAAAATTTATTTGCCATCGGATTCCTATACAAACACTGTAATTTCCGGCCGCTTTGTCTACCCGTCAAGATGGCGCCGAAAACAGTGTTAAGGCCTATTGAATTATTTACACCCGCTTTCAGTGCTCCGTGCATAGGCGACATCTTTGTACATCATGTCTTTCGACATGTTATTTAAACGGCTGAAAGACCGTTTAACTGTGAAACAGACAGTTTTTTAGATTATTAGCGGAAGAAACGACAAATAAGACAAATCTTGCAAAGACTTAAAGATGTTGATTAGCTTGGTAGCTCTGGTTTTTGTTTTTGGCTTTTCTGTTCGTTTGTTTGTTTTTTTGTTTTTGTTTTTGTTTTTGTTTTCGTTTTTTTTTTCTTTTTGTTTGTTTGTTATCTTTTTTAACATAGGTCCTTACGAAGCAGTCTATGTCTTATTATAAGAAACATAGCCATTCAAATTCCTCTGTAGCACATTCCAAGTATTGAAACTGGCGTTGATTTATTTCAGGAGGAAAAAATGTGCGGAACGTGGCGGAGAATTTGTTGCCGTGGTAAGTAAATTAAGTAGGTATATAAGTTTGAAAAAAACATCGAAAGTAATTGTACATATCACATGTGAAGGGATAGAAGTAATTACAAGTGAAAACTAAGAACTAAGAATACATCGTTTATCGTATGAGAAAATAACTAATTTAATGTGATTGGCTGAGAGCAGACCGGTTTATTGTAATTCTTAATTTGCGATCTGGTGCAATATAACCCGCACGCATTGGAGCTTTCAAATTGCACTCACCTAAAGATTCGTGCAATTTTGAGCGACTTTTCAAATATCTGTCACACCATTACCACTACAAATTTTCTGCACTAAAAATAATTATATTCAAAATTCGGTTAAAATTTGAAAAAGCAGTTAAGATGCTATACATTTTTTCTAAGTGATAGTACTTGCTTTATTCAACAGTGCGTTTGAAGATTTAGAAGAACGTTTTTCAGTAGTAATTCATCATCAAAAATAGCACAAAAACAAATAATCAAAGTTTGACTTATTTGTTGCCAATACTTGTCCTTAATACCATTCCTTACCAGAATCCTATATCTGTGAAACCTGATCAACAGTCCTCTAGCAACACGGCGTCTAGTGACTCCAAGACCTATGCAGCTCCGAGCAGGGAAGACTACATTCCTCTTCACCCTTCTGGGCGAACCTGGGAAATTAGCCGAGAACAGGTCAAGATAATGAAAGTTCTTGGTAAAGGTGCCTTTTCTCGAGTTGCCAAAGCAACAGTGTGGAATATAAGCGGCAAGGAGGAGAACACAACGGTTGCTGTCAAAATGTTAAAAGGTGCGGTTAGAACTTGAGAACTATCGAAGTGCTTGATCTAAGACTAAGCGGGGCGGTGTTACACGAGCTGATTTTAATCCATGTTACACGACACAACTTTTCATGCACCTTTGTCGCGGCAACGGCTGACAACGGTATGTTACACGAGACCAATTTTTAACGCAACATGCAAACTTCGGGCAACAATGTTGCAAGTCTCTGAATCGCTTGGAAAAACCTGCATCGTTTTTCCGCAGCAAGATGTTGGGTTAAAAGTCACCCAGTGCGAAAGAAACGACATTGGCACGGCGTTAAAAATCGGTTCGTGTAATATCACCTTAAAACAAGATAACTTGTTGATACTGTTATGTTTTTTGTAGCGAATGCTCCAGAATCCGACAGAAGGGACTTGCTGTCAGAACTCGAATTGATGAAGAAATTGAAACCTCATCCTCACGTGATCAAGCTGCTGGGATGCGTTACTGCGACTGGTAAAGTAGATAAGGACTAAATATAACTGATATCACACGTATACACCCAGCAGTAAATCTAATAGCCAGGACCTCATTAGTCTTTGACGAAGCCCCAAAATATGATAAGCTACTTTCAAGATGTTTTCCCGGTTTCAGTAGAATTAAATTTAATCATGGAACGCATGGCTACTAGAACTAAAAGCAGTTTCAATTCCATCTGTTTCCCCACATCCCCCTTGCCAAGCTTTTCAGTGTTTGGTCATGTTTTCTTCTTTTTAATTTCTCTGTCTTTCCCATATTTCAATAGAACCACTTCTTGTTCTTATTGAGTATGTGCCCTACGGTGACCTGCTGGGATACTTGAGAAAGAGCCGTGGGCTCAACGATACTTACTTTAAAGACCCGGATGTGAAACCACAAACTAGTCTGACTGCGGAACAATTAATAAGGTTCGCTTGGCAAGTTGCTGATGGAATGCTTTATTTGTCTTCAAGAAAGGTTTGGCTGCTATGTTTCATTTTCAACCTTGTAATTCATCTAGTTAACCCTTTCCCGTTCTCATGGTTAGTGCACTCGTCTCCGGATTGATCGGCCTGGATTCGAGCTCTGGTCGTGCACATTTGATTGTGTTCTTAGGGAAGACGCTCTACTCTCACAGCTCCCAACTCCACCCAGGTGTATAAATAGATTTCGGTGAATTTAATGCTGGAGGTAGCCCAGCGATGGAGTAGCATCCTATCCAAGGGGGAGAAGAAATACATCTAGTCGCTTCATGCTACAGAAACCGGAGCCAAGCATCAGCCTGATGGGCCACTTGGCTCGTATAAGGACTTAACCTTATTGTTTCAAGCTCTCCTTGAAGACTTTCGAATTTCCTTTATCCACTGAAGGGAATTGTGTTGTCTGTCTTTTCTGAGCCCTTCTACAAGAAAGCGTTAAACATAACCAACTTTCTTTCAGATAATCCATCGTGATTTAGCGGCCAGAAATGTTCTTGTTGGTGAAGGACAGAAATGTAAGGTGACAGATTTTGGGATGGCGAGGAATGTTCAACAGGATGACATCTACACCCAACAAAGTCGGGTGAGAGTTTTCATGATTTAAAGTTTTATCATCTCTACAAATTGTACTTCTACACAATTTCTATTTTACCTTCTATTGCCTTTGTTCTTTTTTCTGTAAAAAGGGTCGTCTGCCTGTTAAGTGGACTGCTTATGAAGCTTTGTTAAATGGAACATACACAACCCAAAGTGACGTGTAAGTATTAGTGGTGTAAAAAGTCCTGGGTTAGTAGGAGTCGAAAGGTATTTTATCGCTTATTGTAGAGTGTTTATATGTATGAAAAAAAAAAAGCGATGACGGTACATTGACGGAAATCTCACGCTGGGTTGATTAGAACAAGGTTGTAAGGAAATAACTTACCACGTTAATTTCATTTATGTTTATTAGTATTTGTTCCTCGAGCATCGTAACTTTAGATAATCGAATCTTTTTCTCGCAGTTGGAGCTATGGTGTTCTACTATACGAGATCCTCACTGTAGGTAAGGTGCTGCATATAACATTTTAATCATTTATTTTACGTTAGGAATTAAAGACAAAATTAGAATGCCAAGTCGAGGTTTGCGTCATGTTTCGTGATTACACTAATCGTGTCTAGTAAGGAAACAACGTGGTAAATTCTGATGTCTGCTTAAACAACCCAAGGTGTGACTGTTGGCAAACATACAGTCTAAGCGTTACTTTGTATCGTCAAACACAGTGATCATTAATTGAATTGCAAGCCTGAGTTTTCTCGGAAAGAATATTCAAAGATTATCCCTTGTGGGAATGGATGGTGAGGATAGGTTCAACAAATAGTGGTTATAGTGTAGATACAAACACGCAATCGCAGATCTTATTAGTTTTCCTCTTAAAGGAGATATTTTATTTCAATGTTATGCATGACGAAAACATCACGTTGCCTCATCTACTAGGTGGATCTCCGTATCCGGGAATTGATGCCCGGCAAATCGCTGGGAAACTACAAGATGGATTCAGAATGCAAAAACCAAAACACGTGGATAACAAACTGTAAATAAATGAATTTACTTCGTTTCTTATTATTCTAGTGTGTAATATCAATGTTTAGTATAATTTCAGAGCGGAACAGAGAGTTTCCTGCAATCTGATTGGTCGAGCGGTTCCTTATATGACGCTATATAAACCGCTCCAGGCGGTTTATATAACATTTTCCGAGGCCTGGCTACTTAGCTCGCTAGCTATTCCATCTCGGCAAGTAAACATGGTGGGCAGATGGTGAATGAATTTTTCATCTATTCCGAAGTCATCACTCTAAGTCCAGGATATTTGAAAGGATGGAGAATTTTCAGAATGACTGCTGTCATCCTTGGACCAAAAATCCTTTCAAGAACTCGTGTTCAAGGCAGTTAAGAAGCGTAAACGCAGTGGGTTACGTTTGATTGGGCCATTCCATTTTTTATCCGCACCCCCCCCCACCTATGAAGGTCTTTAGGATTTACCCCCTCAGGGAGAGGGAGAGCTCTTTGAAGGCCCTCTCAGGTTACTGTGGGGGTCAACTGTGGCCGACACTTTTACTCCCTTCGAATCATTCGAAGGGAGTAAAAGTGTCGGCCACTGTTGATCTTCGTTCCCTCAGAACTGAAATGGCCTTCAAAGAGTCTCTCCCCTCCCTCAGGGGGTTAATCCTAAAGTCCTTCATAGGTGGGGGGGGGTGCGGATAAAAAATGGAATGGCCCAATCAAACGTAACCACTGCGTTTACGCTTCTTAACTGCCTTGAACACGAGTTCTTGGAAGGATTTTTGGTCCAAGGATGACAGCAGTCATTCTGAAAATTCTCCATCCTTTCAAATATCCTGGACTTAGAGTGATGACTTCCGATAGATGAAAAATTCATTCACCATCTGCCCGCCATGTTTACTTGCCGAGATGGAATAGGTAGCGAGCTAAGTAGCCAGGCCTCGGAAAATGTTATATAAACCGCCTGGAGCGGTTTATATAGCGTCTATATAAGGAACCGCTCGACCAATCAGATTGCAGGAAACTCTCTGTTCCGCTCTGAAATTATACTAAACATTGATATTACACACTAGAATAATAAGAAACGAAGTAAATTCATTTATTTACAGTTTGTTATCCACGTGTTTTGGTTTTTGCATTCTGAATCCATCTTGTAGTTTCCCAGCGATTTGCCGGGCATCAATTCCCGGATACGGAGATCCACCTAGTAGATGAGGCAACGTGATGTTTTTCGTCATGCATAACATTGAAATAAAATATCTCCTTTAAGAGGAAAACTAATAAGATCTGCGATTGCGTGTTTGTATCTACACTATAACCACTATTTGTTGAACCTATCCTCACCATCCATTCCCACAAGGGATAATCTTTGAATATTCTTTCCGAGAAAACTCAGGCTTGCAATTCAATTAATGATCACTGTGTTTGACGATACAAAGTAACGCTTAGACTGTATGTTTGCCAACAGTCACACCTTGGGTTGTTTAAGCAGACATCAGAATTTACCACGTTGTTTCCTTACTAGACACGATTAGTGTAATCACGAAACATGACGCAAACCTCGACTTGGCATTCTAATTTTGTCTTTAATTCCTAACGTAAAATAAATGATTAAAATGTTATATGCAGCACCTTACCTACAGTGAGGATCTCGTATAGTAGAACACCATAGCTCCAACTGCGAGAAAAAGATTCGATTATCTAAAGTTACGATGCTCGAGGAACAAATACTAATAAACATAAATGAAATTAACGTGGTAAGTTATTTCCTTACAACCTTGTTCTAATCAACCCAGCGTGAGATTTCCGTCAATGTACCGTCATCGCTTTTTTTTTTTCATACATATAAACACTCTACAATAAGCGATAAAATACCTTTCGACTCCTACTAACCCAGGACTTTTTACACCACTAATACTTACACGTCACTTTGGGTTGTGTATGTTCCATTTAACAAAGCTTCATAAGCAGTCCACTTAACAGGCAGACGACCCTTTTTACAGAAAAAAGAACAAAGGCAATAGAAGGTAAAATAGAAATTGTGTAGAAGTACAATTTGTAGAGATGATAAAACTTTAAATCATGAAAACTCTCACCCGACTTTGTTGGGTGTAGATGTCATCCTGTTGAACATTCCTCGCCATCCCAAAATCTGTCACCTTACATTTCTGTCCTTCACCAACAAGAACATTTCTGGCCGCTAAATCACGATGGATTATCTGAAAGAAAGTTGGTTATGTTTAACGCTTTCTTGTAGAAGGGCTCAGAAAAGACAGACAACACAATTCCCTTCAGTGGATAAAGGAAATTCGAAAGTCTTCAAGGAGAGCTTGAAACAATAAGGGTTAAGTCCTTATACGAGCCAAGTGGCCCATCAGGCTGATGCTTGGCTCCGGTTTCTGTAGCATGAAGCGACTAGATGTATTTCTTCTCCCCCTTGGATAGGATGCTACTCCATCGCTGGGCTACCTCCAGCATTAAATTCACCGAAATCTATTTATACACCTGGGTGGAGTTGGGAGCTGTGAGAGTAGAGCGTCTTCCCTAAGAACACAATCAAATGTGCACGACCAGAGCTCGAATCCAGGCCGATCAATCCGGAGACGAGTGCACTAACCATGAGAACGGGAAAGGGTTAACTAGATGAATTACAAGGTTGAAAATGAAACATAGCAGCCAAACCTTTCTTGAAGACAAATAAAGCATTCCATCAGCAACTTGCCAAGCGAACCTTATTAATTGTTCCGCAGTCAGACTAGTTTGTGGTTTCACATCCGGGTCTTTAAAGTAAGTATCGTTGAGCCCACGGCTCTTTCTCAAGTATCCCAGCAGGTCACCGTAGGGCACATACTCAATAAGAACAAGAAGTGGTTCTATTGAAATATGGGAAAGACAGAGAAATTAAAAAGAAGAAAACATGACCAAACACTGAAAAGCTTGGCAAGGGGGATGTGGGGAAACAG
Organism: Platygyra sinensis; assembly: GCA_019787425.1. Taxonomy (NCBI): domain Eukaryota; kingdom Metazoa; phylum Cnidaria; class Anthozoa; order Scleractinia; family Merulinidae; genus Platygyra; species Platygyra sinensis. The sequence continues at coordinate 21,113 of JAHPZR010036805.1, forward strand.
ATGGAATTGAAACTGCTTTTAGTTCTAGTAGCCATGCGTTCCATGATTAAATTTAATTCTACTGAAACCGGGAAAACATCTTGAAAGTAGCTTATCATATTTTGGGGCTTCGTCAAAGACTAATGAGGTCCTGGCTATTAGATTTACTGCTGGGTGTATACGTGTGATATCAGTTATATTTAGTCCTTATCTACTTTACCAGTCGCAGTAACGCATCCCAGCAGCTTGATCACGTGAGGATGAGGTTTCAATTTCTTCATCAATTCGAGTTCTGACAGCAAGTCCCTTCTGTCGGATTCTGGAGCATTCGCTACAAAAAACATAACAGTATCAACAAGTTATCTTGTTTTAAGGTGATATTACACGAACCGATTTTTAACGCCGTGCCAATGTCGTTTCTTTCGCACTGGGTGACTTTTAACCCAACATCTTGCTGCGGAAAAACGATGCAGGTTTTTCCAAGCGATTCAGAGACTTGCAACATTGTTGCCCGAAGTTTGCATGTTGCGTTAAAAATTGGTCTCGTGTAACATACCGTTGTCAGCCGTTGCCGCGACAAAGGTGCATGAAAAGTTGTGTCGTGTAACATGGATTAAAATCAGCTCGTGTAACACCGCCCCGCTTAGTCTTAGATCAAGCACTTCGATAGTTCTCAAGTTCTAACCGCACCTTTTAACATTTTGACAGCAACCGTTGTGTTCTCCTCCTTGCCGCTTATATTCCACACTGTTGCTTTGGCAACTCGAGAAAAGGCACCTTTACCAAGAACTTTCATTATCTTGACCTGTTCTCGGCTAATTTCCCAGGTTCGCCCAGAAGGGTGAAGAGGAATGTAGTCTTCCCTGCTCGGAGCTGCATAGGTCTTGGAGTCACTAGACGCCGTGTTGCTAGAGGACTGTTGATCAGGTTTCACAGATATAGGATTCTGGTAAGGAATGGTATTAAGGACAAGTATTGGCAACAAATAAGTCAAACTTTGATTATTTGTTTTTGTGCTATTTTTGATGATGAATTACTACTGAAAAACGTTCTTCTAAATCTTCAAACGCACTGTTGAATAAAGCAAGTACTATCACTTAGAAAAAATGTATAGCATCTTAACTGCTTTTTCAAATTTTAACCGAATTTTGAATATAATTATTTTTAGTGCAGAAAATTTGTAGTGGTAATGGTGTGACAGATATTTGAAAAGTCGCTCAAAATTGCACGAATCTTTAGGTGAGTGCAATTTGAAAGCTCCAATGCGTGCGGGTTATATTGCACCAGATCGCAAATTAAGAATTACAATAAACCGGTCTGCTCTCAGCCAATCACATTAAATTAGTTATTTTCTCATACGATAAACGATGTATTCTTAGTTCTTAGTTTTCACTTGTAATTACTTCTATCCCTTCACATGTGATATGTACAATTACTTTCGATGTTTTTTTCAAACTTATATACCTACTTAATTTACTTACCACGGCAACAAATTCTCCGCCACGTTCCGCACATTTTTTCCTCCTGAAATAAATCAACGCCAGTTTCAATACTTGGAATGTGCTACAGAGGAATTTGAATGGCTATGTTTCTTATAATAAGACATAGACTGCTTCGTAAGGACCTATGTTAAAAAAGATAACAAACAAACAAAAAGAAAAAAAAAACGAAAACAAAAACAAAAACAAAAACAAAAAAACAAACAAACGAACAGAAAAGCCAAAAACAAAAACCAGAGCTACCAAGCTAATCAACATCTTTAAGTCTTTGCAAGATTTGTCTTATTTGTCGTTTCTTCCGCTAATAATCTAAAAAACTGTCTGTTTCACAGTTAAACGGTCTTTCAGCCGTTTAAATAACATGTCGAAAGACATGATGTACAAAGATGTCGCCTATGCACGGAGCACTGAAAGCGGGTGTAAATAATTCAATAGGCCTTAACACTGTTTTCGGCGCCATCTTGACGGGTAGACAAAGCGGCCGGAAATTACAGTGTTTGTATAGGAATCCGATGGCAAATAAATTTTTTTTAAGTCTTCGCAATTTATGAATCGCAACGTTAAAATACTAAGTAGAAGATCGTATTCACCAAGTTTGAAGAGCCGGCGTAGGTTGGATAGAAGACGCTCCTTTAATTTTTCTAATTTTTCATACGTTTGTCTGTATTTTTCCCGCGCCGCTCCTTTTACCCTGCCAAATTTACAGACAAATGTATGGAAAATTAGAAAAATTAACTTAGCGCGTTCGAGCCAAGCTACATCCTTCAAACTTGGTGAATACAATCTCCTGCTCAGTATTTTAACGTTGCGATTCATAAATTGCGTAAAATTCAATTTTGGGAAAGTTATTTGCCATCGCATTCCCATACAAAGATTGTAATTTCTGACCGCTTTACCTACCCGTCAGGATGGCGCCAAAAACCGTGATAAGGCCTATGCTATAGGCCTTTTGCAACAAACAATCAAATGGTATAAAATCCGCCATGCTGGAGGGCAAGCTCATTATTATTCCCGCAGTGGGACATTAAAACAAAGGCCAGTCACGCTTGACTGGTTGAGGTCTCTTTGTTTTTAAGTCCCAGTGCGTGAATAATAATGAGCTTGCCCTCCAGCATGGCGGATTTTGTACCATGTGATCATTTGTTCCAAAAGGCCTATTGGGAAGCTCTTAACGTTTCCTGGAAAAATCACATTGGTGATTGAACGGTGTAATAGGAGCTCTATAGGCCTTACCACTAAGAGCAAAATCTCTGCCAAGGTACATGTAACGCCAAAACGATTTGTTTTTGTAATGATTGAAGTCAACTTACCTATTTGTATTTGAGGCCGCTGAAATGAGAACAAAAAATGTCGGTAAGCAGTTTTTTCTACATTGAAATTTATGGCCTGGCGCAATCACGAAGAAACTTTTGGGTGATTATAATTCTCTGAAGATTATTCAATGTATTCAGGAAGAGGCCATCTTGCATTTCTTTAATCAAATAATGCAACAATACTCCATAACCGTGTATGTATGCTTGTAACTCTACGACCAATTTTATTGCCGGGGATATATCGTCAATTGTGTAAAATTAATGCAGACCAATTCGCCATTTCGGAAATGCACTTTGAACTTGGGTGTGTTTCAAATTTTAACCAACCATGAAACTGACATCACCATATGGAAGATCAAGTTGGAATTGGCCATTTGACTAAATTTGATTCTTTTAGGGTGAACAGAGAATTCATTTAAATTCATGTACGTTAGAGCAAAATAATAATAGATTACATTTGATCTAATTATACCCAGATCTAAATATACCCAGAAAATCAGAATTGGTCATTTGACTAAGTTTAATTCTTTTAATGTGAATAGAGAATTCATTTGAATTCATGTACTTTAGAGTAAAATAATAATAGATTACGTTTGATCTAATTATACCCAGATCTAAATATACCCAGAAAATCAGAATTGGTCATTTGACTAAGTTTGATTCTTTTAATGTGAACAGAGAATTCATTTGAATTCATGTACTTTAGGATAAAGTAATAATAGATCAATCTAGCTAAGTATACCCAGAAAATCAGAATATGCAACTCCTAAGCAAAAGCTAACTTACCCGCACCATTGCGCAATCTCCGTTGGACGATCATCAAAATAAGAATAATCAGCAACACGAGGATGACAATGATATAGATAATGTGAAGCGTTCTCTGGTCACACGACGAACCTACGAGATACAGTAGACAGAAAATAGCCAATTGCAGAAACGTACGAGGACTGGGACGAGTTTCTTATACAGTGGAACCCCGCCTTACGGCCACCCTGTTAACACGACCACCTCGTTATTACGGCCACTTTATTGTGGCCCGAAAAAAGCTCAGTCAGTCATTTTCCTATTTAAAGAATCCCTTTAATACGACCACCCCGTTAATACGACCAGTTTTCCATGGCCCGAAGGTGGTCGTATTAACGGGGTTCCACTGTATTGCTTAGATTGAAAATCTAAACATTTCAACTAAAATGCTACTGAATGAAAAGCTACCCAGCCAAGTTTAAGAGTTTTCAGCGGAAAACTGTTCAAATGAGAACCTCACAAAAGTTGCAAAATTCCATACAAATCCTTATAAGTTTGTGGCTTGTCTACCCAATCCATACAAACTCTCTATTTGCCCCCGCAGGGTTTTGGCCCAGAGGCCAAAACCCGAGGAGGCATTATAGTCTCCCCCGCGTATACGTATAAAGAATGTGTGAAATATTGGTGTAGTATGCGAATCAATCCCGATTTGATGAAACTAGGCGCGCACGGTGGTCTCGGGTAATCGGGTCGGGAGCGGCATTTCAAGGTCAATATGGCCTGCATTACGATTTCAGCGCGATCAAATAAATTCGCTTCGAGATGGCTGAGATGCTCAAAGATCTTGAAGATGGATTTTGGGAGAAAAACAGCTCAGGAGGTATTCATAGGAAATTCTGAAGTATACCAGAAATTCGAGGCCAGTGTGGTTTAGTTGCAACATCAGCTAAATACCCTTCCGATCGTCAGTTTTACCTTTGGCATCTCGTTTATTTGGATCGCTTACTTTTACAGAGTAATCTTACGTGGCACAGAAGCTATGTGACGGCTGGGTTGACTGGTAGGGATCCAAATGTAAATGTTTTGCGGCGTTTTCGTTGAGGACAAAAAAGAGCTACTCTAATTTGCATATATGGCGACTGTTACGCGATACTTCAGTTTACATCTCGGAAAAAATCTTGACTTCTGTTCTGCTTTCGAGATACGTTTGCTCGTATCTCAAGACAAATGGTTTGTTTCAATATCAAACAAGAACAACAGAGTTGTTTGATATTTTTTCCAGAATGCACTTCGTCAGAGTATTAATTAAGTAAAGAATATCATGTGATACAACTGAATGACTTAAACGGAATGTGTTGGTTTAGTTGATTCTTTGGATCACATTTAAGGTAAGATGGCTAAGTTACTTGAACAGTATGAGTGATATAGTTTACAAAAAAAGTATAAAATTTTAGTCCATACAATAACGTTCAATGCTACTGGATTACTGTTTTCAATCAGCAGAAAAAAGAGAAAGCGGGGGCAACTTTAGTGATAACTATTACTAGTTTAGGTGATATTTGAAGAGCTAACATTTTGCCATTTTCTTCTCCAAATACTTTTATTCTTGGTTAAGACTCTCAAATTTAGTTGATCTTTCATTTGAATATCTTAGTTTTTCAAACAAACGGAAAACAACCATACTCTTTCCCAGTCCTCTCACGTTTCTGCAATTGCCTATTACAAGATTGTTTATCAGGAAATCTGGAATAAAGTCAAGAGAATGATTCTCTTGAAGAAGTTGATGAGTCGTTGATAGTTTCTAAATTGTGCAATTTTATCACTGATGATTCTAGAAATAGGCGTAATGATCATGAACAGAGACACAGTTGAGTCGACATTCCAAGGTAAAAAATAAATTCGTTTTTTACAAGACATCGTCCTCGCCGTCACCGTCGTCATTGCTAAATCTTCCTATTGCTAGAATTAAACTCCCTAGTTGAACGGATGGAAGGAAAGACAGATGGATAGATGGATAGATAGATAGATAGATAGATAGATAGATAGATAGATAGATAGATAGATGAATATAGATTGTACATTGCGCTTAGTAATGTGTTGAAATGTGGTCTAAAGGAATTTACCTTGGATTGTAACTTCCACAGTGTAACTCATTGTTCTTATAGAGTTAGATGCTTCACATTCATATTTTCCAGCGTCTTGTTCACTGGTGTCGTCAATGACGAAGTCCGTTTTACTCATCATGACATTTGCTTGAAGCACCTTGCCATTCTTTTTCCAAGCAACACTGGGCATTGGATAACCCTCAGTTTCACACACCAAGTACAGTACGTTTCCCTTGACAACAATGACTTCACTTTTACTTTTCTTGATAATTTTTGGTGACACTATGTACGAACAAAATATGGAGACAAAGGTAATGGTCAGTCACAACTATCCGTTAAATCCGGGAGTACCATTAAGAGCGTAATCAGACGTATCGTTTTTTCACAACCTAAAGTCGTCTTGTTATTAATGTACATAGTCTGTTTTTCTTAGACCTATTGCTTAAAACCAAACCGTGTTTAATAATGAATTGTTGTCGTCTAAAATGTCCTCGTCAAATCAAACATCTGTTATGAGGCTGAAAGCCCAAATCCATGTAGGGGCAATCACTGTTGTTTGAGCTATTCTGTGAAAATATTGGGTCCAGGAGCGTGCAGAAATTCTCGAAAGGGAGCGGTTAGTACTAGATTTGAATAACCGCAACCTACAGTTTTATTACTTAGGCCCTGTTTACAAGAAGGTAGGGTAACCCTAGTGCTAGGGTTACCCTAGCAAGAGGGTTACCCTGGCACTCTCACATTACTTGTTATTTTCAATGACGCATTTACAAGGCAGCTAGGGTTACCCTAGCGCCTTGGGTAACCACACTTGACTGCTAGGGTTACCCTGGCGCTTGGTTAACCACAGTTGATTGCTAGGGTTACCCTGGCGCTTGGTTAACCACAGTTGACTGCTAGGGTTACCCTGTCGCTAGGGTAACCCTAGCGCCTTAAAAATGCTCTGCTAGGGACAACTCGCCTACCCAGGACAACTCTATTTTGGCCCCCAAAAGCAAAACATGACCACAATACCGACAAAATCAGCGAATTACGACCCAGAAACATCAAGTTCTTTCACAGTTTGTCATATTTTTGCTTTGGAAATATATTGTTTTCCAGTTTTGTTATCTGTTCGTGCTTTACTTACAAGATAACCGAAATGCAACAAGCGTAGGGTTACTTTTAACCCTATAGCTAGGGTTACCCTGGCAGTAGGGCTACCCTACCTCCTTGTAAACAGGGACATACATCAGAACTAACCAACTATAAATTCCTGGTCGCTTAGCGACTTTTTAGGGCAGCCATTCCTGAATATTTCATTGACAAACAAACATTTTAGTTTAATTTAGAACTTACCTCCGATTGTCTTTACTCTCCTGATCTTTCCGTCTTCTTTTAAACTTTCTCCAAGTTCGTTTGTTGCAGTAACCAAAAATTCATACACCTTGCCTTCCTCTAATTCAACTTTCCATTCTCTAGCAGAGACATCTGTAATTATCTTTAACTTGATCCAGTCTCCTGGTTTACTAGTGACCACTAATCTTTGGTACACGGTGTACTGTGTGATTACTCTTCCGCTATTTTGTGGTTTACTCCACTTCAGAGTGATAGTATCGTATATTACTTCATTTGGTAGATCCTCAATTGTCGCTGCTTCTGGGACTCCTTGGATAACCAGAACACCACTATCAGTTATTTGTATCGAAAACGAACATTTCCTCTAACTCTTTTTCAGATCATTTAACTTGAACTGCTGTTAATTTTGGTGTTACCCGCGTACATGCGTAGACTTTTGAATTTATCAAGATTACGGTTAGGACGATAGGCGATCGATGGCTGGCTATCTCAAGCGCGGAAACATCACGCAGCTTGCTCTAATAGGCCTTTTGCAACAAACGATCACATGGTACAAAATCCGCCATACTGGTGGGCAAGCTCATTATTATTCACGCACTGGGACTTTGAAACAAAGAGACCTCAACCAGTCAAGCGTGACTGGCCTTTGTTTTAATGTCCCACTGCGGGAATAATAATGAGCTTGCCCACCAGTATGGCGGATTTTGTACCATGGGATTGTTTGTTGCAAAAGGCCTATTGCGTGGCTATCATCCATTCACATACTTACAGTCAGACTTGTAATTCGTACTTGAGAAAACAAGTTATCGCTTATATCTTCATAACAAATCTTGATTCAAAAGTCTGGTGCGATTTATATTTATTTTAGAGAGAGAATCTAGGATTTGCCTTTAAAGGGAACCTCCACTATTTTTACATCTCTTGCCTAAATTTTTTCAAAGATCTGAAATAAAACAATGTCTCACCAAGTAAAATATTTTTCTTGTTATCGTCTTCCAAAGATGAGCCCTATGTCCCGTTTAAAGTTCCCGTGGCCGCCATCTTGAATGCCACTCAATGTACCGCGGGCCTGATGAAAATACCTTTTGGATTTCCTTATTTGCGGCGCCAAAAAGCTTGGTCAAGGAATTAAGTGCTTTACTCTCAAGCAGAGCATGTACTCTTTTATCTCGATTTTCAATTCAAAGGTTTTTGCTCCACTGTCTCTTTGAGGTGATCTCATGGTAGGATCTTATTTTACAAGGAAACAAGTTACATCATTTGACCTATCCTCTTGGACCTATTCCAGTTAGTTAGGTGCCGGAACGAAAGATGGCTCGCGGAAAATGCTTCTCTCTCCTTCTTTTCGAATCACCGCTCCTTTATCTTCGCACTATGTCCCAACTAATTGAACGCCTGGAAGAGGCTGTATTTGACCATGATTCAACACCAATCAATAATACAATTAGAAAAAAATCCCATTTTGTTACCTTCATACTTAGTCTTTACCGCCTCTTCCACTGCAGGTCCCTCAAACACAGCATTCCTTGCAAATACCTTCACAGTGTACTCGGTATCTCTCTGCAGATCTCCCTTACTGAAACGTGTTGTACCAGGGTCAGTTATATTCTTATTGCTTATCTCAGTGCTACCCGTTAGTAAAACCACTCGGTATGCTGTGATAGGAGTCCCTCCATCTTCAGCTGGTGCAGTCCAGTTTACTGACAGTGATGTAGCTTGAGTGTGTAACTGTGTGATGGCGGGAGACCCTGGCGACGCTCGGAGAATGAAGAGAAATAGGTCCAAATATAAATTAATTATATATTTGGAAACAATAAATTGTTTCATTTTAATCCTCCAGTTAGTGGGTGCTAAAATTCCTCTACTGGCAAAAAGTAGCGATAAAAGAGTTCGACGTTTCGGCCGTGACATCC
>JAHPZR010036805.1:32500-37465 GCA_019787425.1 Platygyra sinensis
CAAATTAATGATTCTGGACTCTTGGTTACTGTTGAAATCGCATTATTTAATTTAGTTTCCCTTTAATTTTGACTAGGACGCGGACTCTTTTATCGCTAGTTTTTGCCTGTATAAGTTTTATTTAATTCAGAGTTAATTGGAATTCCTCTGTAAAGCAAAATGAACTTAAAAACTCAGAAAGTTTGGATCGGTCTTTATAGACTTAATAAAGAGCTTATTAACTTTCTAAAAAATGTCAATATCGATCATGATTTTTAAACTAGTTCCTGAAAAATCATCACTACTGATATAAGTCATGCAAGGGCAAATTGTTTCCTGATTTTAGAAATTCTTTTGATTTGATGATTAAATTGCCCATATCATCAAAACTTTTATTTTCCCATCTGATCCTATATTTCATGCAATGAACTTCTGCGAAAAAATTTTTCGATTTGGATAAAATTTTTAAAAGCATGAAAATCCTATTTTCTTGCGGCCCACCCGTGCCGCTGATCCCAGCATCGACATGCTCAGAGTTGTGACGTAGATTCAGGAACGTGTAACTTCAGGCTTGACTTACCTCGCTTGTTTTACCTCTGTAAATTTAGCTTCGTAGTCCATGCAAAATGCTCCCTTCCAGCATTTTGTATGAACTTCTAAGTTAAATTTACAGAGGTAAAACAAGCGAGATGAGTCAAGCCTGAAGTCACGTGTTCCTTAATCTACGTCACAACCCATTCAAAACGAAGGGAAGACTGGTGCGAATGGTGGACCAAAATGGCGGCAAATTTGAACGTTTTAAAAACTTCTAAAAAGGATTGCACTTCATCCAAATCGAATTTTTCTTTCGCTGAAGTTCATTGGGTGATATATAGAATCAGATAAGAAAATAAAAATTTTGACGATATGGGCACTTTAACTTAAACTGAGTGATTTAAGGTTAGACTTCCTATGGCAAGAAAAACCATGAGTCACAGTTCAATTCGCTGCTGCCTGTCTAATATATATAAAAAAATAAATCAGACGTTAGCAAACATCATTTTGAAATTTTGAGAAAAAGGACATACTTATTTGTTGTATTTTTACTATCTTTGAATCAGTAGGAGAGATTCCATTGTCAGCATCGCACTTGTAATCACCAAAATCTTGATCCGAGTTCATTTTCACACTCCATGTGTTCTGTTTGGCTATAACGCGTTTTATTCGATTTCCATCTTGTTTGTACCAGGTGACTGTTGGTGTAGGAATCCCATCCGATACACACTTCAACGTTACTGTCTGACCAATCCAAGACTTATCAGCTGATGAAGTTGATTCTTTTATTGTGGGCGGGTCTGAAAAATTAAAGCAAGATTTAATATCAACAAGAATTAATGGGTAGGGTTTCATGGTAATGGAAAACACGTTTTTCAAAATCGTGGAATTTGTTTGTCAGAAAATATATCATAACCACTGCGCTATGGGGGACTCACTGTGAGCTATGGCATGCGCACAGCTACAATGGGTAACAAAAGTAGTTGAGATAAAGAGGGACTCACTGTGAGCTAGGCCATGGGCACAGCTACAGTGGGCGACAAAATTGTTGAGGCACTCTTAGAAAACATTTAGCTTTTCATTATTAAACCTCTTAATCTATTTTACGTGCATTTTACATTTTACATCAGGTGTTAATTCTCTAATACCTCCGGCATTGCAATTTAATGTTGTGCAGGTGATGACCCGCTGTACTCTGCGCAGTCCAAGACGCTCAAAAATAGAATTTTACTGCAGAAGTGTATCAACACCTTTTTTCACTTTTCACTCATCGTAGGTTCTCATGTGATAATTTTCTGGCAGGTTCAATTCAGATGATGGCTTTTGGAAACTGTAGCGTTATTACACAGCAGAGAAACTATTATTGAAACTTTGAAAGTAAATAGGATGCGTCTAGATGACAGGAAAGAGTTAACTTGTAAGACGTTCTTAAAGATAACAGAAATTCATTAGCATGAGAAACACACTCACGGCCGTCGTGTTTATTGTATTACTTGTTAATGTTTGCTCACGGGTATAGTTTACGCAACTAGAATAAACAACTTAAACCAGAATTCGTATTAAAGAAAGAGAATTAGAGTAAACCCATTGATTTACTCGGGTTCCTTAGGAGTATTAAAAGTTCATAGTATAATAGTTTCAAATATCCCGTTAGCATTAAGTAATGACTCTATAAAGAAAATCAAAACAGTGCATAGGACAAGGTTTATAGTAAGTTCGAATTCTATGGGAACTGCTAGAACTGTCATTTTCTGCTCTCCATCTTTGTGCGCATGGTGCAAACGATAGTCATCAGGTCAAAGAATATCAAGAACTAGCTTCAAGGAAACATGATATGTGAACAGCAGATTATAGCTACTATGGCAGCTGAGTAATAAACATCTCGTGTTTTTACTAATACAACGTTGTACCACACAATGTACTGGAAGCATGTGATGGTTGTACAGAACTAAGTTTTATAGTTTCAAAGGAAACTGTTGGGCTGCGTCTTGGTAAGGGAAGAAAAATACAAAGATATTCAAATGAAGAGCGATAAAGCAAAATTAATGGACATTTTGATCGTCCGAACTCCCCGAGAGCAACGGAGAGCTAATTCCTTAGTACAGTGGCACCCCGCTATAACGAAGACCCCGTTAAAACGAACAACATTTGAAAGCCCCGCAGAATTACAGTACAATATGTGGAAACAAACTACGCTACAACGAACCCCGCTATAACGATTGATTTTGACGGTCCCAACGCACAATTTACCCGGCTATAACGAATATTTTGTCCTGTCGCTCGCAGTCAGTAGGAACGACATGATGATACAAATGGTTGATAAGCCAAACGCGACTCCTATTGATCAAGATAGGGATTCTTTGAACTTTACATCTTTGCTTTATTTAAATGTAGCTGTTCACGCGCAAGTCTGTAGACTGTTTTGCGTGGTGTCTATCTCATTGTTCAGCTTGGTTACTCCGCTATAACGAATATTTTTGTTGTTAGTCAGATAATTCTATTCGTTATAACGGGGTCTTCGCTATAACGAAGACCCTGTTATAACGAACATTTTTTTTCCGTACCGTGACACTTCGTTGTAACGGGGTGCCACTGTATTATTTAACTTTTTCAGTGGTCATTTGCATGTAGCGAATCGTCGTTGTCACAAGTAAATATAAGGAAATAAAACAAAATTTTACTTACAGTAGACTACAAGTGTCGTGTGCTTTTCATCATTTCCTGCTGAGTTGTTTGCTCTACAAGTGTACTGTCCATCATCGGCTCTAGTCACTGTGCTGAACGTCAGGAACGCTGTTTTCTTCCCTGAACTTACTATCATTCCATTTCTGAACCACTGTACATCTGGTTCTGGTGTCCCTGATGCGGTGCAGCTGATATTCACCAAGGATCCTTCACTGTAACTTACTTGTACTGAGGGGATGCTTATCCGTGGCGCCTCTGCAAAATATCAATTTGAATGATAAACGATAAAAGAGAAGTGCTCTACATGAGGTTTCACGGACGAGCATTGGGTCTACGAGGTTTCACGGACGAGCATTGGGTCTACATGAGGTTTCACGGACGAGCAGTGGGTCTACATGAGGTTTCACGGACGAGCATTGAACTGGATTAAAGTTAACTGACCATTCAGTGAATATGTAGAATCTTTATGGCTTTGAACTCGGATCCGGGAAAATAGGAAATTTCGAGCCCATTGAACCGAGGTGCTAATGCACACAATTAATTGCATATAGTTTAATATATAGCCGGAGAACTAGAGAAAACAATATTGACGTCCAACTTCGCTGGAACTGCTAGAAGAGGGCCCAAAACACAGAAGTAATACGAAAGGAGACATAGTGAACCACTCTATGATCGTGTAGAAGTCAGGCATATATACTACTCATGCCTAGGACGTTACCACACGGGACATATCACTTCTCATCTGATCACCAAGTTGAGCCCTGTTCGAAAGGGTAAGACTTGTAACAAATAATCTAGTCTAGCCCAGCAGACGTCAGAAGTGCCTAAGAGCGACAGTCCACAGACCATGGAAAGCATCGAAGCGCTTAAAACTTCCTTCGCAAACGTGCAATAATACATGAAGTTTAAACGAAAGAAGTCATGACCGCGACGGTCTTTCTCTCACCTCAAACAGCATAGATTTTTGCACTTTTATTTCGCCTTTTGCCCTCAGTTTTAGTTTAGATTAAGGAAATATATCAAACACTCAAGACCGTACCACATGTCCAAACACCTCGGGCATTCGTCAAAAACCCTCCGCTGCTCGTCGTAGTTTCAACTCTCTTCTTAGTGTTTCGAAATGTGTTGAAACACAATCTATCGTGCTTGATATAGTAATTGATATATATTTCTTCTAAACTGCAGCGTAGACGGAATCGGCGCAAAATGAAGCCATGAAAAAAGGATCGGCAAGCATTACGTTGCGACCAAATGCTGCAGCTGGTTTTAGTTTCTTCGCAAATTTCCATCTACGTATATGTGAAACGAAAAGATGTTAGTGTTATTCAGTATATATCACAGGAACTGTGAAGGCCACTGTAAGGTGCGTGCTAACTGCTCTGTCATTTATCATACATTTGCGCCCCAAACATTGGCGAAAGCAGAAAAGTGGTAGAGCTAAGGCCCTACAAGCTTGTCCCTCTACGATGCCACTGAATTATGACGCCAGTGAAAGCCAAAACTGTTCATTATATTCGCTAGTATTGTGAGTTTTCTAGATCTCTTGTAGCGCTGCCATATAGGGAACGGTGTGTTAAAGGCACAATAGCTAGAACGTGAGTTTGGCAACTCTATTGACCTATCAGAACGTGCATAGTATCTCATTTATTCTAAAAAATACAGTAGTTGAGCAGAATAACATCAACTAATTAACAATCGTTTAACAACCCAAGTTATTGTAGCATTTTATTGGTTCTCGCCTATCTGTCGGAGGAGAGACGCACGATT
>JAHPZR010036807.1:0-11096 GCA_019787425.1 Platygyra sinensis
TGGCTACCCACTAGAAAGTCTCGCACCACGAATATACGTCGACCGCCTTGGAAGTCGCTAACTCGCTACTTCTCGTAAGCTCTAACACAAAGATAATAAATTTCTATAAAGCAAACACGGTTCTGTTTGCGCTTCGCTTGGGACGCAATCATTGTTATCAGAGGCAGATTTGTTATCCTCGCTCCGGCCAGAGAAAATTTCGACTTCGCCGTGCTTATCCCAAAGATTATTATGAAGAGTCTCGAATTTAGCTATATTTACCATTTTCAAGCAACTCCTGAATGGTCGGCTGCTCCGCAATGAAACGGAGGGCCAGAATAACCATTTGGTCCCTGTAAAGGTCACAGATACAAAAAAATTAACTCATTGCCCAACAATAAAGCATCAAATGTCAGCTACGAACAAAGGAAATCGCTACAGCTTACCAACGTAAAAAACTCGCTTTCCGACGGTGGCCTTGTCTGAAAATGAATAAAAATGTAATGAAACTTTTTATTAAGGCCAAATGCATTTCCAGTCCATTTTTCGAGCAATGAAGTTACAAGTTGTCTTAGAACATTGCCGATGGAAATGGACCTCAAACTACTTTTGCAGACAGATAATAGCTCACGGTACCGAATTTTACTGTGCGGCTTCGCTATAGCTATGTTCTAATTCCGGTTAAATACAAGAATTTTACTTACCGCATCTAATAAGGTCAGGTGGCCTTCCAGAAAGGCCCCCATTTCTTCTAAGAAATCTGTTACGTCGCGGTCTCTGAATGTAAGCTACAATGAAAGTTTGAAACAACAGTTGTTACACCGATATAGCGCGCTGTTGAACTGGCGAAATGAAGCTGAACTCTTACCGATCGCGATTCCTCCCGCGCGCCCTCTGACATTTCTGTAAATCGAGTGAAAAAAAATCAAACGAAGTGTTCGCAATGACAGAACGCGTGTTTTCGATCGTTGGTACACGTTACAGCGGTCTCGCTCGATCTCAGGTGTGAAAATCGAAAGTACCGGAAGTGTGAATCTAGGACACGACTTGATTTCAGGCTCTTTGGCTATGGTCTCAGCAACATCCGCACTCTTCCGAGTCAGACACCTTGCAGTTTAAAAGTTTGGAACTTTTGAGCTTAATTTTCAATTATGCCACTAGATCCTAAACTATTTTTTTTTTAACTTTTTCTTAGTCGGTCGAGCGTAAACCTGAAGAGCCGAAGTAGAAAATGGCCGCAAGAAATCGACAAGGGCCGATGTATTAGAAGTAAGGTACTGCTCGTGATCAATTAAAAAAATCCTTACGCGCTATGATCGAATCTTTATTGTTGAATAATAAGAGAAGCATGTTCATAAACAACAAACAATAATTGTTATAATAACACGCTCAACTACTGCGGGGCACTTGACAAAGAAGTGTTATTTTTACAAAAACCAGGCCCTGCATGTGAAAAAGAGTGGGTCAATTCAATGCAAAATAAAGCTTTGAACTAAAAAGGTACCAGAAGTTTCTCTCTTCAGTAACATGCAATCATTGAATTGAATTAGGTCAAGATAATGCCATGATGAATTTGTATTTAAGCGCGCGCATGACTTAAAACTGATTTGAATTTAACAATAGGAGATTACGTGCGCTGCTCTTGTCGTATGGTAATTGACGGCGTTCTTTCAATTTTGGCTTAAAAACGAACTGTTTTCAATGGTCTGATTATCATTATCAACTGAGCTTTGTCGAAGTTACATCTCCCTGAGCGAAAATGTCAAAATACTACAAAGTGTCCAAAATACCGAGTGAGATGGAGAGGTTTCGCAAGTGCGGCTGATAGCTGGGTAAAGGAAGAAGATTGTAACAGTACGATAAAAAACTATGGCCAATCTTCACTTAACGGTAAGTTATAGTGATTATGAATTGAATTTGTTTGTACAGCTGTAGGTGTTTGTTGTTTGAGACTCAATCAAAACCCGTTCTTCTATTTCAGGAAGAGAAAAAGCCATCGATTACCTGGTCTGCGAGATAGGACAGAAGCTGTCTGTTCAAATCGCTCCAGAGAAGGGATATCTTCGGCGAACCTCTGTCAAAATTCCGATGGATCAAGAAGTGTTTGAGGACATATTCGGTGGGGTTAGTCGTGGAAGGAGCAGATTTGATGTGACAGCGGAGGATCTCGACATTCTTCTCCCAGATGGATGGTCGGAGCGTGCCTTTCGAACCAGCACTAAATGTGTTATATGCCGGGAGCAGCCCATAATGATTCGCTTTGCCAATCAGCGAAAGCTGCAGTACGATCACTCAGAGTGCCCCCATTGCCAGTGGTCTGGAAATGGTGAAAAACAGGCGCTGTGTCAGCCGAGAAGGACCTGGCCTGTTAATCTGAGCTATCTGTTCGTTACGTTTAGCCGAGAAAGAAGTCAACAAGAGCAGGCAAAAGAAGGTAAAGATTATTACATTTACTACTTCCTTCCAAATTCTACTTTACTTGTTCTTAATTGTCACATTATCTCCGAGCTATGATTTTTACGGGCTCTTATTCTTGTTAATTTTTCATTCATAGAAGGAATCGACTTGTCCTGGATCAGTTCAAGTTCCGATGAGGAGTAGCCGCTGAAGAAGACTCGGCGTTCAGGCGTCAACAAAACAAAACGGCTCTTTTAGGAGCCACCAAATAAAACAAAAGTCAGTGACCAACATTTCTTCTTCTCCTTAATCCCTTCTTAAGTTCTTTACTGTGGCATACCACGTGGACTTTGGGTCGTTTCTTCAGTGCAATTTAAACTCTTCAAGTAGGCCTCGCGACGTTTGGCTGTCGGCCGAACGACTAAACATAATTATGAAAAAAAAGCTACTCAGTGAAATAAATCTCAGACTAGCCTCACGCAAGAACAATAAAAATTTTTCTGTTCGTAACATGTAGAATGTAGGGTAAATTCTCACCGCAAAAAATTTTGCGAGTTCCATCGGGCAAGCTTATGGAAATCCGCCTAATTTCTGCTTGTGTCCGACTGTATTTCTCTGGTTTGATCTAGTTCTGGGGCAAATTTCATCGGCATGTTCACCAACCATCTTGTCAAAAACGATAGCTCTTGCAAATGTTCGCACTCCCTACTCATCCAGTTTCATATTGTCAAGCCAAAATTGCCCTCCCCCCATGAGGAGGGGTGTACCAAGGTTTCTAATGAACGCATGCGCAACTTTGTCGTCTCAACCATATACTAGTGCATCTAGTCCATTTTCATCGCGAATACTCCGTCATCTGCCCAGCTGGATAAAGCTACAGATGGAAATTTTACTAGCAAGGTAAGGTTAGCCTTTTTAATCGATGTCTTAGTGCAAAGTGTAGACCTTGGTCTTCAAAGCGTCATTCGACAGTCGAACATTCGCCCAAGTTTAAGTTTATATACTACGATAAATATGCTCGCCGGAACAGTTTTATCTTATTAAAGTTGACAGAAATAGCCTTGCTTTGCTAAACCTTTGGGATAAAACACCATGAAAACAAAAAGTTAAGAATGATCGAACAATGTTGTTGAAAAACCAGGGTCTACACACCTGCACTTCACAAAATTGGCTGTAGGATTTTTTTCTTGTTTTGCTGCTTTTTTTTATCTGTCTGCGTTCTGTGCATAAAACTGGACTTGAAAAATCCCTCTTACTTCATGTTCTATAATTTTAATTTTGGGGACAGATCTGCATGATAATTTCATTCATAAAATTAAACCAGAAACAAACCACCATGTTGTTGGGTTAAATTAAAGTTAGGTTTTAATGTACACTCTGCTAATGCTGTTTTATATACAAACATTTAAATATAAAGCTTACTTCTTATGTTTCATGTCAGGCCAAACTATGTACAGCAATGTTTTCATTTGAATCTTACAGTTGCTGATTTGGGTTTAATTTAAAGAAAAACTATTTACAACAATCAGTGATGTAATCTTTGATCTCTTGAATATTGAAAAATCTCACTTGCATAGTTGCTGTGGCAAACCATTCACAGTTAACAGTTGAATTTTATGTAAAAAAAAATCTAATCAGAAAATTCTAGCCCTCTTCTTGATTTTCATGGCTATACATGCTAAGGCTGGCGGCGTCCTGTTCCATTTGTTCCTTTTTCTGATAACCTCTCTTTGTTCTATACAAGTTATTTACTCGTGCAAAAATTTTTCGATTTTCTTTTTCCATGACTTGCCGAGTATAGCAAGAACTTCGGCCACCCTTTTGAGTTGCTCAGTGGAACATTCTTGATTGCTCGTGGTTTTTCTTTTCCACGGGTTGGCAATTTAGTTGTGAGATGCTTCCATATCTCTCCAGAAATTGAGGAACGTGATATACCAGTGCTGTAATAAAAACATTGTGTTGTTAAATTATCCAGAGTTGAAAAAATTTATCTGAAAAAGGTTATTCATGGGGTTGTTATCATTGGACTTGCAATCATTGAAGCTACAAGCAGCAAGAAAATTTGCTGATAGTATACCGGTATGTGAACATGGAAGATTCTTAACTGCAACAATGTGTTTAGTAACCAACTTAAGGTTTTGGTTGAGAGTTAATCACAAATTCCTCTCAAGATACTTTTGAAACCTCTTCTTGGTAAAACATTTTCTACTAAAGAAATATTTTTTTGAGTATTATATGCCCTTTGTTATTATTGACAGAACTACATGTGTAAAATAATTTTAATGCAACTGTGTTTCAATTTGACAATTTTGAGATAGATAATGCTCAAAATATTACCATCTAATCTTGTCCACTGGGTTTTAGATGGCCCGTCTTCACATTGCACCTCGTAGAATTTGAAAGGCACTCCAATTTTCTCAAGCTCAGTTTCGAGGATTTCCTTTCGTTTTTTGTTGATTACAAGCTCAATGCCCTTACCAAATCTACATATATGTGACATATAACTGTTACATATATATGTAACATATATATGACATAAATGTAACATATATGTTGCATATATGTTGCATAGCTGTTGCATAGCTGTCGCATATATGCAGCATATATGTCAGATGTAGGAATTTGGGACTTGTGGGCATATATGGTACATATATGTTATATATATGTTACATATATGTTAGATATATGTTACATGATTGTGTAAGTTATGTGAAATATATATTGCATATATGTGGTATATATGTCACATATATGTCTGCTTATATCCAGCTAATATGCATAATGATAACAATTCATGCAAATATCAATTCATACCAAATTGACAGGCTCAAATTAACTCACCTTTTGCTACTGGAATGGACACTTTGACAGCTTGAGATTAAAGCCTACATATCTTATTACCTGAGAGTTATTAAGCTCATGCAATACAGTGTAAGTAAAACAATTGCACAATTTTTGCACTTCAAACAAGTAAATGGCATTTATTTGAGACTATCAAAATAACTTTAATATTACATTAATTTTCAATAAAACGTTGACATCAACACATCGTTATATAGTTATAAAAATAATAACAACTATTTTTGCTACTTGTGGCAAATGGATGGCAAATTGATACAGGCATTCCTCAATTATATGTAAAAAAGTCATTTTTATACCAACTTGATTCAAATAATTGGCAGATTTTTCATAAATTCTGCAGTCATCTGGCCAAAGACTTTATCCAACAGTAGTAAAGTTTTAAAATTGGCAATTCTAATTAATCCTAAACATTGTAGAAGAACAATAACTATACCAACAGGCCATTTACAAATTATCTTAAGCCTCTTTCTCAATTAAGCACAAGTCTTCACCCATGCATCCTTTTATAGGAAAATTAGATTTCATTTGCATGTTGTGGACCAGGCCTTACTTTCAAAGTCAGACTTAAGACAACTCGGAAATAGGCTATTAAGATACAAATATACACTGAGTTATATTTAAACCAAAACATTAAGCCAGATAAAGGGCCCTTAACTCTGCTCTACTTTTCTTTTTGATACTCCTCTCCTTGCTGCTGTGCATTTGTCTTGTATTGCTTTTCTCACTATTGACACTTTTGAGTCTTCAAACTGGGACTGTACAAATGCTGTCAAGAGAGAAGCAAGATGTCAAAAAGTCAATTCATCACTATTAATTGGCATAATTATTTTTAGCTGGTGAAGTATGTAACTTGTTTGTGTGGTTGAAATAACTTGACATTTTATTCAGTTGATAGCCAAACCCAAAATATTTTGTAAACAATTCTTCCAATTGGTCTGGAAAAAAGCAGTGATGAGATAAATTTTAAGAGAAACACGACACTCTAGGCTCGATTTCCGCCCTGAACAGCGGCTAGTAATCGAGCCTAATGACACTCCTGAGTTTTACTAACATTTTTCGGCAGTTGTCTCTGCCATCTTCAGTGTGAAATGAACAATAAACTACAGTGAAATATAAATACTTGAGAAATTACAATAATAGCAATAATTAGGACTATGACTTTGAATTTCTATTATCACAGTCCTAATTATTGCTATTAGTATTGTAATTCACTGTAATTTATTGTTCGTTTCACACTGAAGATGGCAGAGGCAACTGCCGAAACACTGTTTGTAAAACTCATGAGTGCCATGTTTTTCTTAAAATTTGTAAACAAAATCCTATGTTTTGCAGAACTGCAACAATTTAGAAAATTAGTGACCAGTGGAAAGGTCGAGAAAAATTAAACCTGTGTGGGTTATAAGTTCTTATAACTGAACATGCAAGTTTTTAATTTTCTAATCTCTGATGCTTTATACCCATCAAATTAAATTTAATTGTTACACAAATGTAGTGACTGTCCTTGTTGTGTGTGAATCAAGTACATCAATGCACTGTTTGAAGGTTTTCATAAATGGTTATAATGTACAGTTAAATAAATCTAAGTGTTAGTTAGTCCTGTATTTTTCTATAATGGTGCATATCGAATTTTGATCAATCTTTTTTTTTTTCCAAGAGCATACCTGTAATGGCCCCTACTGTTCTGGGGCACAGCTGCTGGTAGCCACAGTTGCCTCCTCCCTTTAAATTCGAAATGCTCAGTTTTTCTTTGTCAAACATGACATCCAATAAATAGGATGTCATCGTTCCTATGGTCTTCCCCTCTGCTAAAGCATTCAGGCGTTGGGAGGGGTACCAAAATACACTACTCCCAACCACCATCTCTTCCATCTATATTTTAGTAGAGAAAACAGATTGAATAAGAATAATTATTGTTGTTGGTAGAATCGCATACAATATGATGTAGAAGCTGTTAATAATCTAGATGGATTTCACTCAGGCAATTCCTCAGACAATATTTCAATGTCCAAACCTTATGTTCAGAAAACATATCACCTGAAGTTAGGAAGATGGCTGCATATTCAGATATATTTAAGTCTGCACTGTAACTGTGCTGTTCTGATATTACAGTATATTACAGTAACATATCCATAGGAACACAAAACAACTAAACCATCTTGTAATCAAGTTCCTCTGATGAAGGGCTAAAGCCCCGGCCAAACGATCCCAACATGCCAACGCAACATATCGCAACATTGTTGGGCGCAACATGTTGCGTGCATTTGGCCACCCTGTTGCAACATCTTGCGACGTGTTGAGTGTTGTTGGCTCAAATTTGGCCATTTTCAAACTTGAGCTAACAACACCCAGCACGTCGCAACATGTCGCAACAGGGTGGTCAAACGCACGCAACATGTTGCGCCCAACAATGTTGCGATATGTTGCGTTGGCATGTTGCGATCATTTGGCCGGGGCTCAATGCTTGAAATTTCAGCTTCCGAATCTCTTTACGGTGGCTAATTCACATTATCAACTCAGTTGATAAAACCAAATTATTGTGTAATACTCTCACTGACACAGCACCACAGTTTCTCTAGAAATTTACCCCCTTTATTCCTCTGAAATGTAACTGAGTCTCTTTAGGAAAGCAAGGTTTTTTTGTGGTCATGTGATGGCAGAGATCATATAGCATTAATTTAGATCACTTAGTATGTAATGTATACAGTACATGTAGCAAAAAAATAAATAGTTACATGTAAAGGTTTAGCTTTCAGTGTGAGTGGTGTGCAAGAAAATACTGTTTTCATCATCAATGCTGTCATAATTAAAAACATAAAGCATTATGTTATTGTTGTTTTTTTACAGGGTATTTATATGTATTTCCAGTGCTATGTGTACCTTATATTTCGTTGCTGAAACTGGAGAAATCACCCCAGCAAGAGGTTTCTCATCGGTTTCATGAAGTAAACTTGACTGCTCTGAAATATTAAACAAGGCAAATTTGCGATTGCCTATTGGCATGAACCATGGCTATGGGCATATGACATGACATACAGTAGCATGCATGCTTAGCTTTTAAAGATTTTGTTTACTATGGTTGTAAAGAGTCTGTGCCTTGTACCTAGGTAGGCAAAGGAATCACCTGTTTTTGAGGGGACATGGCAACAAATAAGCCTCTAATATAATTGCTATTTTCTATCAATTAGTCAAACTATCTGCATGTATATTTTGCATGTCTCTCTATTTTATCATAAAAATTGCTCAAGTTGAGCTTTTTTCTTTATAGTGTTAATCTTGATCTGAATCAGAAACAGCATTCTAAACCTGCCTCTGTATAAATGTAGGATAAATTAATTGAATTCCTGAATTTTGGTAAATTGGGAAGTGACTGGAAACTGACAAACTGGAAAGACAAGTGTTATGATCATTTGTGTAAAGTTCCTAAACATGCAAAAAAACCAGTATCTCTATGATAATGATAGGAATTCTTACCGTTTAACTTCCTTTGGAGTTCTTCTACTTTGAATTTCATTTTTTTAATCTCTTCTCGCAAGAGAATGCTCTCTTGGCAGCCACATTGACCTGGTGTAGATACAATGTAGGTAAATTGAGGTAAACTATTATAAGTCAATAGAAATTACTGTCCGTACTTGCCTGGCAAACACTGGCAAACTCACAAAATGCAAGTTATTTTGATAATCTGCGAGTGAGAAAAATATCAGCTAACAAACGTTTGCCAGGTATTTTCATGCAGACTTCCCAAACATTTGGAAAGAATTTGCTAGTGGAAAAAATATCTTACTGGCAAAACATTGCAAGTGGATTAAAATGTTAACTTCGAGCCCTGAGTGGGACAACAATTTACTCCTGAATACAATTAGATGAGTTTATTTCATTATTTTTTGTTAAAACTATTTTAAAACTTTTCTCTCTCTATTTTGACAGAACAATAATAATTATGAGATACAGGTGCAAATTTGGGAAATGGTAAATGGTAAAAGGTTGAACTTGTGTGTTTGACGTTTGAATTTAGCAGGACTGTGAACAGCGTCTTACAAAATCACCTTTTTGTTCCCTAGAAGAAGCATCCGATGCTGGTCTTTTTCTCAAAGGTGTACTTGTAGAGTGTACACCTGTAAATAGAAAAAGATTATCAATCAATTGATGCAATTTCTTATTGTTTACAATTCATTCTCAGTGTAAATGTATACAGCTGATGATGGTATAAATTACACTCTAAATACATTGTAGAGTCATGCATTCCAAAACTTCTCTCTCTGCTTCTCTCACAGATCAGTTATATGTATAGGTTCTAAGGTGTTTGGGAAAATTAGGTAAAGGTTAACCTCGTGCTTGACATTTGAAATTTGTAATGCAAATAACAGCCCAACATTTTCACCTTGCTTTGTCCTAAAATAGTCATCTAATGATACAGCATTTCTTGGTGTGCTTGTAGAGTGTGCACCTGTGGAGAGAAAGAGATGAACAATAAATTCCTTTTTCAAATATTTTAGATCTCTTCCTCAGTGCAGATGCATGCTAGTTGATTGGGGTGCAAGTTACTGTACACTAGCTACAACAACAGTAAATGCCCTTAAGGGCTCTGTAGTGTTGGTTGTATTGTGAAATAGTTGTGTTCATTAAAATCCACAAGATGGGCAATTTTGTACAAAAAAAACCTGTAACTGATGCAACATATTCTAGTCCATCATTTTCAAGCTTAACTGTATTCTAGTTCTACTAATTCAGCAACTGCCATTTTAATGTGAAGAACCATATCTTATTACAACTTTTGACAATGTGCACAATTCCAAAGAAGATTGCCAAGACAATCTGCTTGTCATGTAGCATGCATTCATGAATGGTCATGTAGAAAGTTGGGACCAACATGCATTGTATTCTCATATTGCAAATTTACTAGGAACCCATGCAAACTTACTTTGCTTGTAACTGTCATGCAGCTTCCCTCTGGAAGGCAGAGTTTTCTGGACATCTTGGAACATAAATTTGGAGTATAAATTCAGATAATCTCTACTATCATTAAATTCATCATGTAGTCTACTAGAAATACCGGTTCAAACAGATAATATCCAGAACAGAAATTAAAATTACCCTCTTGAAAAAGTTCCTTTAGAGGTGAACTGTGTGGTTCATCTTTGCCATCAGAAGTAGCATAGTAATCATCTAATAAGGGGCAGTCCTCATGTTGATTATTAATTGGTAGACTACAGATACTTTCCACATCTGAATCATCATCATCATTAGGAAGCACTTCCTGGGAATGTGCCTGAGAATTAGAAATGTCAAGGCTTTTCCTCCATGGTCCACCCTTAGTAGCTTTTTTTCCTTTAGCCACTCTGCTTATGTCTTTTTTCTTCTTGATTTGTTTCTCTTCTCTGTCACTTTCGCACTGCACCACATGGACTGAATTGGGTAAAAATTTTAAGAGTTTCCGAGTCACTGTTTTCGAGATTTGCCTTTCCTTATTATTTGTTTCAATGGGGTGTGTCATGACATTGCTGTAACTCTTTGACATACATTGTAAGCTATTTAGCTATTCTTTTTCTCATTACAGTAAGAGAGCATTATTGGTCTCATTATATGTGGCTAAATGTAATTTAGGCTAAGTTAAAATCAAGCCAATGCTGGTCAGCGGTGGTCAGGGAATCATGAGCCTGAGGTGACATCTATTGGCGATGAGTTTAATAAGATCTCCTTGATTTTGTTCAACAAGATATATATACATGTACTCTTACCATGCTGAAAGTATTGTCAATTACACTGGAGTTAAAACATGTACACTCTGCTTTACTTGATATTTGATAGTCCTATCTGCCGGTAAATAGGTGTACCTGGGGGTTTCTTTTTTGGGATTCCTT
>JAHPZR010036808.1:0-2500 GCA_019787425.1 Platygyra sinensis
GTGTTTCCTCAAAATTTAAGCCTTTAAAGCTCGATTTTCTTCTTGATACAAGACTTGCATAGTTTGTTTTCTTAATCTTAGAGAGATCCAGCTCTGAAACGATGTTTCGATAGCGTATTTTAGCCCAAAATGTGACCATGGAGGGCTTCGACAAAACACTGACCCCCGGTCAACTGACCCCCAACTGACCCCCTACTGACCCCTTTACTGACCCCCCTACTGACCCCCTATAAAATTAATTGGAAAATGAAAATTAAAAAAACCCAGAACTATCAATGGGATCCGATTCAAGTTAGCTTACCTGAAACTTTCAAGATGGAGGACGCGTTGCAAATTTCCGACTCTTGTTCTCCTTTAACTGTTTAGTGGACGTTTTGTTGACGGCAAACTGAGCACAGAATAAGATTGAACATCATCAAATATTGCTTTTGTACGCATTGGGAAATGAAGCAAAGAGAAACGCTGACAAATGAACAGTCTCGCGAAAGAATCGCGATGGACTGCTCGTGCCACGAACGCTCACGCGCACGTAAACCCCAACCGGAAGACGAATTTCATAAGGTAGTTCCAGGACTCTCGACTAGTTCTCGCATTTTTAAAAGAACTGTAGCAGCTGTTTTGGATAAGCCCGGTGGATTACTTTCTCCTTGGTGTATGAAGTCATCAAAAAGACCACGGATTCTCAAGGTACGTGTAACTCCAACTAATCTTTCCGTGACTAAAGCAATGTCCAACGTAGTTTGTGCATGGAGAAGGCGAGGAACCTGGGACTACAATGCCATAATAAACTTCCGGTTGATGTAATCATGTGCGTGTCGCTCGCGGTTAGTTGCGTGCGTGTTAATTTTCCAGAATTTCCTTGCTATTTTTATTGCTTAATTTTCTAGCGGGTACAAATACCATGCTTGCTGATATTCCAACTTATTCTGTGCTCGATTTTCCGTGGCATATCCTTCAGTCAAATGAGAAGGAAGTCGGAAATCTGCAACGCGACCGCCATCTTGGAAGTTTCAGGTAAGCAAAATTTATTGATGAACTTGAACCGGGTTCCATTGATAGTTCTGGGCTTTTTCCGTGGGATGCCTGTGGCAGGCCACGGTAAGTTTTCGGGTGAATTTCTTTTTCATCGTCGACGCAAAACGGCAAATTTGATTGACAGCTGAAACTATTTTTATTTCCAAACAATCTGCGATCAGTCTCGCAAGGACTGTAATTTCCAAGCATAATTTCTGCGATTCGGGCAAGGAACATTTCGCGATTGTGCGATTCTGCGATTCTGGCAAGGAGAGGAAATAAACATGAACAGAAGGTAAGACATTTTAGAAGGCATTTCGACATTGTGTATTGAATTTAATATCATCCGTTCCGTGTTACGCAGCGGTATATATATCGAATTCACTGTTCACTGAGTCTGCCTAAACGAACCAACGAGTTCAGGCAGATGTTTTTAAGCAACTTTGAAACACGATATTCATTGCATCAGTGTATTCACAAATCCATCACGGAAAATATCGACACCAACCAATTCCAAAATTGGCTCAAATATATTTGTTGGTTTGCAATGAAAGACATTTAAGCCGCGCGAGTTTTACTCTATCGAAATTTTCCCAGTTAAATTCGTGAGTCTGGAATCATGCTACGTGATGTCAGTAAAATTTTGTGTATTCTTGCCCAAGGATTCTTGCTGACATTGAGCTTACCTGTTTACCAGAACGCACATGTAAATAGTGTTTGCGAAAAGGTTTATTCCATTCGATGTCATTTATTTCCAGTGTTCCACTGTTAGCATTTAAAAATAAAAGGGCAATATGTGTTAAGGAGAATTCCTCGTGCTTCTGATGGATGGAAACTTTAATCCTTTCGCTATGTTGAATAAACAAGAACGGGAATAAACCTGATAAACAAGAACACATTATCTATACCAGTTGCGTTACGGTGCGTTACGTCTTTCTCTCACACAAGTGATGAGCCTACTTCAGTTCTTTTCCCGTACAAAAGAGCTTCTAATGATACAACAGACAATACGTATTTTAGCCTGTTAATGTTTTGGCAGATTCGTTACGTTCATTGACGGCAATACAGCCCTTCACAATATTTTAGTCTTCAAATTACAGTAGTAAAACGTTGCGTTACCATTCATGTCTTAAGAGCGTGTCCGTGTAAGAACCGACCACTCAAATTTTCGTGGAAAATGGATCGCCTCCATTTTTTCTACACAAGTCAAACAACATATG
Source organism: Platygyra sinensis (assembly GCA_019787425.1). Taxonomy (NCBI): domain Eukaryota; kingdom Metazoa; phylum Cnidaria; class Anthozoa; order Scleractinia; family Merulinidae; genus Platygyra; species Platygyra sinensis. The sequence continues at coordinate 2,235 of JAHPZR010036808.1, forward strand.
CAATGAACGAAAATGGCCTTTATTTCGATAGATTCGCTTTTTTAATTTTTTGAGGAATTTTTTTTGTAGGCACCCCGAAAACCACAAAAACCGGAAATTGAAACCCCAAAATTGGGGGTTACGCTATGCTTGCTCAAACTTCGCACATTCAATGAAACAACCTAATTCTTTCAGAATTACTGCATAATTCTTTCTTCTTTCCACACAACTAAAAACTATCTGCTTATCTTAAACGCAAGCAAAGTTATGACGTCTTAACGTGATCC
>JAHPZR010036808.1:7500-18011 GCA_019787425.1 Platygyra sinensis
CGAAATCAGGACGCACAATAACAGAAGAAACAATAACGTCAAGGTCTTCCAAAGATTAAGGTTGAAACTAATTAACTGTTTGCTTGAGATTCGCTTATAAACTAAACCCAGTTATTTTTAGCTTGGATCGAAATTGACCAATTACGAAACTTCGTGTCTTCCTTGGAGGTCCGCATGAAAAAGAACCCATTTTTGCGCTGGAGTGAATGTTTGACCTTTGACCTATAAAATCTTGCATAATTTTAATTCTAGCGCGAAAGTTTACACGGCGCGCTTGAGATCGAGATGGCGGCTTTCAAGCTTCCATCTCTTTCTCTTAAAAAGCGAAGACGGCAGTTATCTTTACCAGAGTTTAGGTGGAATTCTATAAGCCTAAAGGAAGAACTAGGAAGAGGAACTTTTGGAACAGTTTATTTAGCTAAATGCACCGGCGAGGAGCAATGTGTTGTTATTAAGAAACTTAAAGGGGAGGCTGCAGATGCCAAACGACGTTTTGAAAAGGTAGCCTCTTAAAGTTTTGCCTGGAGCCCCATGCGATTATGATGGAGTATTCTTGCTTTGATTTCGGTCCACTTGGTGTAGAGAAGAAAGTGTCAACGCTGGAGGACTTCTTCCATTTGGTGGACGCCGAATTTGACTTTTCGGCATTCGCAGATTTGTTATTGGTTTGCGCAAAAGATGTAGTAACTGGACTAGCGTTCCTTCACAGCAACGGTATTGCCCACCGAGATTTAAAGCCGGGCAATACTCTCGTCTGCAACCAGCACTACGATAAAAATGATCTCAAAACATCATATGCCAAATGCCCCATTGTGTGCAAACTTGCAGACTTTGGACTAAGCAGATCACTAGACATTCAGACTGTTTATTATATGGCTTCAGATTGGCAAAGCGCGCGAAATAGAAAGAACTTCCGGTGAGTTCACGTGACACCAGTGCTGTCAAATATGCAAATCAGAAGTCCGATCCCCAGAAACAGAAAACTACTTTGCCAGTGCAACCTGTTTATTTGGCGATCACTACATTTGACAAATACAAATGATCTCAATGCTTCAAGTGAAAATCTTGTTCTCGTGAACAGCTTGATGATAAAATCAAAACATCTGATGCGTTCATATGGAAAGCTCGCGTGGAAAACAAGCGATGTTTGAAAGTTTTGAACCTGACAAAGAATATGCATGCATGTGCTCAACTAAACTTTACACAACAGTTTATCATCCCTTATCTAACCCTTTGCCACTCTCGATTATCATTCTGTGTCGTGTTTCACCCTAAAAATCACTGACTCGTTGAAGACTTGGAATTGGCAGTTGTTAATGTTTTTTTTTCCGGCGAAAATCTGTTCAGCTCTTTCACAGGTAACGCGTTCACTTCTTGTTTGGCCGGGCCTTTATAAAATAAAGAACTTGTTCTCGTGCATTGTTGAGTTATATAAGCACTTGAGAATTAAGCGCCTCGTGCTTCTCCATGCACGTTTGTCAAAAGCGTTTGTTGCGCCCTGCTTGGTGCTTGAACTTAAAAAAATGATGTTTCTATGAAAATCGCGCAAATTTTGCATTTTCCGTCTTTGTTTGTCCATAGCTGAAGAGTATAGCGGGAATCTTTTTTTCGATCACCCGTCGAGTCAGGGGAGCATCACAAACAGCAGTGTTAAAGCGTGTAGCACCCATGTTTCTTTGTCGTTGTTGTTATTGTTGTTGCTGTTGTTGAACTGATGTTTGAGAAATTTACAATATTTCGTTCAACAAAAAAAATGTGGAACAAACGTGTAGCACCGGCTCAAGCAGTTCAGTTTATTGATTCGAATTCATCCGTTTCTGACCAAGAAGTGTTACAATACGTTGTGATAAAATATGGAGGAATTATTTCTTTGTATGCTTTCCTTACAGTTAATGTTAAGTGAATTAATAGTAAAAATAAAGAATGAATTGTTTGGAATGTATGTAAAAGTAAATGCATGTACTTATTTGAAATGTATACCATTGATATTGTTTGCCAGAAGGATCTCCAAATAAAATAAAGTTTATTGTTTTACCTTTGTTTAATTATTTTTTTTTACAAATCCACCTTTTGCACAAACTAGAAAAAACAAAGATTTATGGAATTAAATAACAGTTGATTTTGTTAGCCGCTTGCACAAACGTCTGATTAATTATACTGTGGGATAACATCCGGTTTTCTTTCAAAAGTGTTACGTGCTTGCCGCTTATTGTCCCCCGCACGGTTTTCGATTTGATCTGCGCGAAAAAAAAAATCCGTACTTTTCTCGTCGCGCGCTTTAATTTCAAATTGTTTTACAAATCCACCTTTTACAAATCCACCTTTTACAAATCCATGTTTTACAAATCCATGTTTTACAAATCCACCTTTTACAAATCCACCTTTTACAAATCCACTCCATGTTTTACAAATCCACTCCAGTCCACTCCACTCCACTCCACTCCATGTTTTACAATATGCCGTGTTGGATTACATTGTAATGCAAATGAGAAAAATTAACCGTGAAATGGGCTATTCGCCGATTTACCAAATTTTAACAAAATGATTACGTAGCATGTCACGTGTTCAGAATAATTTGTTAAGGCAAGGCAGGACGTCGAGCTTTATAATCAGGAAAAAGTTCAGCTTGTTAAAACAAGTAGAACAAGAGATATAGCTGCCCAACCATAATTCTACTTTACATTCCTGACTCAGGCCTTCAACGGCTTTGGCAGCCACTTCAGTACTGCAGTTTTAATTTCTTGGTCCTGGTGGAATTCTCTACGATAAAGAAAACGGACATTTTCCCTTTCAAGTCTGATACATTTCGTGTGTAGCAACCTCACCTTGGACAATGATAGCCAAACACCCTTGCAGAAAAACTGTTGTGGATAACCATGGCTTAAAAGTCATTGTGAAAAGCGTGCGCTACAAACAGCCCACATACCGTGTCAGTTTAAAAGCCTCGAAATATAGGAGTGATTTCACAACTGACATTTATAAATGACGATTGTGGCTACAGAGGTGTACACCTATACACTTCTCCTAAGATGACCGCCAAGAACGTCGTAATCCGGCAGACACTCAAGGAGGTGTTAACACAAATGTGTGTTTAGTATGGGCTGTTTCAATCTAGTTTAGGTTATTGGCTAGCTAAGTAAACGACGCATTATCATTGTTCAAGTCCAAACGATACATTTTATCAATGTTTCGGCTGAAAATCGTGGTAAACGCACCAAAAATTGCTTCAATTTTGCAAAATGTTTTCGGGGGCATGAAACCCCCAGACCCCCTAGTGGAATAGGTCATGTGGCCCCACATTTGCTACTGGACGGTCACTCGCACAACCCTAGCTTAAACCTTGAATCACTGCATGTTAAGAATGACTTTTATTACCAGAGTAATGAAGCAATAAAATTGATATTTCCCTAAACATCAAACCAAAAAGGCAATGCCGCGAGCCCCATTTTAGACAATAGCACGTGGATGTGCCTGATACTTGGTTATATTTCCCCTTGTAAAACTTTGGCAGGAAAGCAAAACGACCGTGTGGAAGTTAAAAAATATTTAAAATTTTTTAAAAGTACTGGATTTAACTGTGCAATGCTTCCAGGGAAATCGTTTGCGAATTGCACAAAACTGCGTGTCCGGGTAATTCAGGTGTCAAAATTGGTTTCTCCAAAAATACTATGAAGTGGAAACTCTGTCTTAATCTAGTATGCCCTATAATTTTTTAAAAATTGGCAAGACTGGGATGCCATACTTTTATGAGTCTGATACGAATACTTGTCTTGGTGAGTATCATGTTACTCGATTTACTCGGCATCAAATCAAGCGGTGTCTTAGGCATATTTGTTGTTTAATTAGAAGCATCGGAAAGGCATGGTATCCGTAAAAAGGTCTATTTCGAATATTAGCTAGGGTAAAAATCTCTCTATGAGCTCTCCTGATTTATTAGCAACTTTAATTATTAGCGGAAAAGAGTCTCCCGAACGGTCAAATTATGTGAGTTAGCGAACGAATGTTGTTGACATTGACCCCAACTGTTTACACTACCGGCTTCGGCGATGACTCAACTAAAATTAATATTACAGCAATCTTATAAAACGAAACAAGAAAATAAAAGGAAAAGGTGTTGAAAAAGCATGAAATAATGACAAAAGGCTGCTCATTTCCACGGGGATAAGACATTTTAAATCAAGTACACATTCTTCAAACAAGAATGCGTGATGCGTGACGGAACGGTCGTGATGACGATCGGTAGTGGTCAGTCAAAAGAAACGTGAGGCTTGAGATATTTCTCATATTTGGCGTAAAATAAGTCTCATCGAGTTCTCCAAGCGTTACAACTCAATAAATCTACTTAGGTAATGTCTAAAAGTTCGCTGAGAAACTCAAAACCGCATTTTAGTCAACGGATGAGATTCGTCATTTCCACACAGATTGTTGAAATTTCCGCTACTTTGTCGAATTTTTTGCGTATCAAAATTATGAGCGCCCACAACTTTTAATACAGATAATTGTAGCTTAGGCCTAGTACATTACGCTGATAACAATCATCATTCATGAAGAGGTCCGACTTTTGAAAAAAATCTGTTTGTTTGGAGGCTATGTCAGCAACGATGGCAAAGACATCTTAAAGCGGATCACGTTAAGACGTCACAACTTTGCTTGCGTTAAAGATAAGCAGATAGTTTTTAGTTGTGTGGAAAGAAGAAAGAATTATGCAGTAATTCTGAAAGAATTAGGTCGTTTTATCAAATGTGCAAAGTTTGAGCAAGCATAACGTAACCCCAATTTTTGGGGTTTCAATTTCCGGTTTGTGTAGTTTTCGGGGTGCCTACCAAAAAAAAATCCCCAAAAAATTAAAAAAGCGAATCTATCGAAATAAAGGCCATTTTCGTTCATTGCATATGTTGTTTGACTTGTGTAGAAAAAATGAAGGCAATCCATTTTCCACGAAAATTTGAGTGGTCGGTTCTTACACGGACACGCTCTTAAGATTTTTTGCAGTTCTCGCGATCTCAACGCAACAGATCTAGCCTCAAAACAAATTCCATTTTTCACGTTGCAATATTACTTCTACCAGTAATTTATTTTCCGCCGGCCTACGTTATTTTCTACTACAAGCACAGTGACAATTTCTTCAACACTTTCTCCAGTGATTTTTATGGCCGATCTAACTGATTAATCCGGCGTGGCAATAGACCTTTTTCGCTTGTACATTTTGTTTTCCCAATACAGATCATGTGACGATACTCAGGAGATTTGATCTTTTGTTTTGTTCATTAAAAAGGGTACATGCAAGCATGAATATGTCTGCATGTACTCTTTTTAATGAACAAGACAAAGGATCAAATCTCCCGAGTATCATCACATGATCTGTATTGGGAAAACAAAATGTACAAGCGAAAATTAGGTCTATTAACTTACCTTCACAATTCATTCCAATGCTACGCTCCCTAGCCCAAGCATATCCCACGGAATCGCCTTTTGGCGTCTTGTTTAATTTTTATTTTCCCATTGATTTTATAGGGGGTCAGTAGGGGGGTCAGTAAGGGGGTCAGTAGGGGTCAGTAGGGGGTCAGTTGACCGGGGGTCAGTGTTTTGTCGAAACCCGACCATGGAGTCGAGCTTTGTTCGCTTCTAAGAATCTCGATGTAGCCGTGCTCAAGTTTCGAAGGCAAAACTATCAATTTACTAGAACTGCTAGTGACTGATTCAGCAACGTGAAGGTTTGGAAAGTGACTGAAGTTGGAAATAAAACCAAGTTTCGAAGCAGGTAAGCTGTAGTTATAAGAAAATCTGCTCGGATAGGTCGATTTTGATATAGGCTTAATTATCGGAAATGCTCTTACATGTGCTGATACGAACGGCCATAACTTTTGAAATACTGAAATCGTACAGGGGTTTTTGCATATTTTTGCCGATAAAGGACTACACTTTGCAGCTGTGTAAACTAGAGGTTTCAGCTAGGTCCCAAATTTTAAAAATTAGCTTGTAAATGAAGGCCATTTTCAGTCATCGTTCGATGGCGAATAATAGTGTTCAGTAATATGCTTGATTTCGTCTTGCCACTTAAAGTGAGACAACATTGGTTAGTATCTCGGAAAACTAGAAAGATTTATGAGCAAAATGATATAAGACTCAATACAAGATGTTGCAAATAAAATATTTTACGGCGTCGCGAAAAAATGCCAATTTTATGCTTTTGGAGACGGCGCGACGGGCCCTGACGAGGCGAAATATTAAATGGCTCCTGACGCGACTAGAAAATCATTTCGAATCAAAAGAAATCTTGTTTTATTCTAACCTTGGTAAAGTCTTTCAGTTGCCAGAGTTTCAGGCAAAATTATTTTTCAAGCGAAATTGAGTGGGTGGTTCTTAGAGAGACAGCCTCTTAATTTCCCAATTTTATGCAATTGGAAAGAAGAATGATCGTTCTTCACTTTCATCTGCAACCGCAGTTCAAATATGAATTATATCATATATAATTCACATCATTTCACTCCTCATGTGAGATATGAACTCGCACCGGTATCGCGGAGGTCACAGATTCGAATCCCAGGCTTCTTTCCAATTGCATAAATTGGGAAATTGTCTGCGATGGTCATTCTTCACTTTCATCTGCAACCGCAGTTCAAATATGAATTATTTCATATATAATTCACATCATTTATATCAACTAAGTTGATAAAACAAATTATCTTTCCCAATTTATATTGCGCTTTGCCGTCAAAGTAGATATCAATGAAGGCCAGGATTCCAACTTGCCGTGATCAGCTAGAATTATTATTATTATACATTGAACTCTCTAACTCTTTTCTGCTGGCCGAAAGCCTACAGTGAATTTTCGAAATCAGCGCCCGTAACGTCATAACTGCAGATTATACAATAAGGGACTGGTCAAAAAGTATTGGGGGGGGTGGGCCGGAGCAGAGAGGGGGTGGGTCATCAGTTTTTGAACTCTTGGTTAGGGGTGGGTCGTTCAATTTTCAGCTACCCCTGAGGGGTGGGTCATCCTGTTTTTTTTATGGAGATTGGCACACATTTGACACAATCGACAATTAAGGTAACTCCTTTCAAGCAACTAAGGCAAGTGACACACTTGAACACCAGCCAACGGTCTGCCATGCACACAACCATATCACCCGGGCAGTGGCAGCCATGGACAGCTGTTTCTGCCTTATTAGGCCTCATCAGCATGGCATAGTCGACGGACAGAAATGTGACCAAGAGCCCTAAGCACAAGTCTTGCAATGCGCTGCTATAGCTGAATCCTACGTATAAAATATGTCACTATCAACAGAATGTTCCGCCGCATTACTATCTTTCCCGGGGGGGGGGGGGGGGGGAGGACTCCTTTCACTTCGTAGCTGTCTTGTTCGAAAAAAAAAAGAAAACGAAGGAAAGATGCAAGATCGAATATCGGAAACTTTGTATATATAGCTACAGATACAGATACAATTTGGAAGAAAGTAAAGCGTATGCGCTTGTAATCAACGGACACGGCCTTCACACAACATAAACATGATAAATATTCTTTACAAATAAAAGACCAAAAGCCGGCGAATAAAGAGATATTCGAAAGGTACGTGCGAATTCGTGGCGCTCGTGATAGTATTACGGTTTCTATTGGTTAAAAAAAATGTTGTCAATCAAGACCGCACATGCGCTTTATCGTGACAATGGCCCTTTAACATGCTATTTGTCTCCAAGGGTACGGGACAAATGCACAAAGATCTGTGAGTTGTCTGGCTATATTACTCCCAGGACTCACTACAGCCGTTTTCTAGATAGATCACTGCTCTACCTGCCTTGAGGCCTAATGTGAAATGAAAAAGGTCAAGTTTTCTTAGAGTTTACAGTCATGACTTAAAAGTTGAAAGGGTAATGGAAACATTATATTATTTTTGCCTGATTTTGTATTGTTAAGAAATAAAACTAAAACGAAAATAATACCACAATTTCATCCACAAAAGGTGATTTTTTAAGATTATGTAACCAAAATGTCATGTCTTATGCGGGGTGGGGGGGGGTGGGTCATGTGATTTTCAACCTTCATTTAAGGGTGGGTCATTCAGTTTTGTGCCAAATGGAAGGGGTGGGTCATGTGTTTTCCAACCACCACATTTTGAAATGCTCCGGCCCACCCCCCCCTGTACTTTTTGACCAGTCCCTAATCATGTCAAAGACACTCTAGCTCACGGGTTATCATGTCATGTAAGACCGCGGTGCATGATTTCTAAGGGTAATGATGTAATGTTCGCGTGCTTTGTGTTGCTTCCCGTCAGTGAAAAAGCAAAAACATGACTTCAATTTTTTTTCGTTCAATGTATAATAAAACAATTATAGATTCTGTTTTTGTTATATCCAGAATAATCAAGGTCTCGGTAAGGGTTATCAGCCTCAGCCTTCGGCCTCGGCTGATAACCCTTACTTGGACCTTGATTATTCTGGATATCACAAAAACCTCATCCAATAATTGTTTAAAATTATGCACAGCAAACGACAGTGTGACTGCGATATCGGTAAATTATGATTAATGATTTATGACATTACGAAAATGCACCTTCTGCATTGGTCAACGATTGAGCGGTTTCTCTCTTTACTCGCTTCGGGCAACTGTCTCATTTACATCTCATTGAATCACAATTACCTATTTGACACATGTAAAACAGGTGGTTCGAAGTCGCGCCCCTGTGTTCTGCCCTGTATTGCTTGCTTCTATTATCAGCTAAATTCAGTTGGTTTCCTGACTTATACCATGGCCAAGAACGAATCCAAGTCGCCTGTAATCGGTTCGTGTACGATAGCTGATGGTTTGAAACTAAATTCCGTGGAACTCGCCGAGCACCTGATTCCTTCTAAGTTTGAAGACAGCAAGCTTGTCGCAAAGCCAGCGAACGAACTGCTCAAGTGTTTCGCAGATTCCTCCTCTAAAGATATGGTTCCTGCTTTGGGTTCAACGGAGAACGTTTATTCGTTCGGAAATTGTGGATTGTTTTCCGCAATTATCACAAGCTACAACAACCACTGGAAACTACGAACCTCTCCTGACGACTGGTGGTTCTGTGTCATTAAACAAGTCGCCTGTGCCATCGACAAAAACGCCGAGAAAGAGTCCGTTCGCAAGATGTTCGTTGATCACGAAGGAAAGAAAACCATCGAGGTAGTAGTGCCCAATTCAAGCATCTATACTGTCGACTTCAGCTGGTTCTTTGATCAAATATCGAAAGGAATACAAGAGAACGTGAAAGTACCTGAGTTCGTGGATGGAATGACAGCAGATTTCAGCACCACAACTGCAGTGCAGAGGATTGTTTCACAGATTACGTTGATGTACTCAGTCCAAAAGTATTTCCACTATAAGGTGATGTGCCTTTGTGGAATCCCTGCAGTAGAGATGCTAGGCACTGAAGACGACTGGAGCAAATTACAGTCCAAATTGAAGGTACTGCGGAAACTGCTTGAACCCATAGAGAACGACCTTGGTTTGTCGTCAGAGTGGTGGAACCTTGTGGAAAAAGTGTTCCGTGAATTGCTGGCTACCTACCAAGGAAGACCAGATAAAGAATGGTGGAGTCATATTATCAGCTACCAAAACAGGTTCGGGTCAGGTGAACATGGTTACAGAGGCTGGATTACCGACTTTCTGGAAGGGACCAAACGCCTCATTGATATCGATGAGATGACGCCCGGCCTAGTTAGTGTTCCACTCGTCCTCGAAGACCATGTCCGTCGTGTGAAAGACAACGCCACTCTTGTAGCAGGAATGCTGGGCTTCACTCTCCACACGGACGAAACCAAAGAGTTGTCTGTGCAGCCATTCCAAGGCTGGTCTCTTCTGTTGTCTGAGGACTCGCCATTTCGCAAGTAAGCTACATAAGACTTCCCAAACGGGGTAATTTACAGAGGCGAAACAAATAGTTTGATACATGGAAGATTTGTTAAAGTAAATTGTACAAATGCAGCCGAATAGTGACTGTAATAATAAGCAAATAACGAAACTTCAATAAACACTTGAACTCAAACAATTGAAGGCGTTTATTTCAGGTTTAGCAAGAACCCCGGTAACTCGACCTCTGAAGGGAAACGAAAAATTATTCGAGTGAGGGGGGTTTCGAGTTATCGGGGTCGAATTAAATATTCATTTTTTCCAAGTTAATAATTAATTGCTTATTGATTTTCAGCACTTCGGTATGCAATACAGTGCAAATTAAACTTCTATTTCTTATTTTCATTTTGGGGATTTTTAGAAAAAAAATGGGATTTGGGGGGATTTTTAAATGATTTGGAACAAAAATTGTTCTATATTCTTTGCCGTTTTATTTAGAATTCCTATGAAATGAAAATTTTGTTCCATTGTTTACTTTTCTTTTCAAGGGAGAGCTAAGGTTTCATTACAAAATAATTGTGAGAAAAATAGAGACTTTTAGAAAATTTTGGGATATTTAGTGATTTTTAGAAACTTTTGGGGATATTTAGAGATTTTTGGAGGGATTTTTAGGGAAAAAATTGAGAATTTCCGG
>JAHPZR010036809.1:0-12500 GCA_019787425.1 Platygyra sinensis
ATAGATTTTTAGAGCATTTTTCAGGATATTTGTGTCTAGGCCTAGTTAGCGGGGTTTTCGAGTTATCAGAGTTCGAGTTAACCAAGTAAAAATGATTGAAAAGTTGGGTCAAATTCCAAGGGAATTGAGACTCAGTTCGGCTTAGCGGGAGAGTTCGAGTTATCCGAGTTCGAGTTACCGGGGTTAGCAATTATTGAATTCGGCTTCAACTTTGGTTACATTTTAGACGTTTTCTCTTTGTGTTTCACGAGTAGCAAAGTAGAAACAAAAACAAACTAAAAGAAAAACACAAAAACAAGTGCAAAATGAAAAAGAAAAAAATCATCTCCGTGTGGCTTTCGTGTGCTTTGTTTGATCTTGTCGAGCCACAGGTGTCGCAGCTGGTAGTGTAAACTGCACATGCACTGACAGGATAACTTCTGATAGATCGATATCGCGGGCACTTCGGGTTTCTTTAAATGCTAAAGAAATGCGGTTTTTCATACAATACAGCTTTTTGCGACGAATTATGATTTAATCCAGCCTTGAAAACATAGCTATGCATTCAATATTTTAAATAGTTTTCAATATTTTAAACTTCTCTCAAAATGTGCTTGCATAGGGAGTCTTTACATTTTTTCAGATTGAGTCACATGACCATGGGCATGGCCTGATGACGTCATCACTGGTGTTACTGATGATGGAAAAGTTAAAGCACATGAAACAACTCTGAAATAATTTTTCCTTAGCAATGGTTTAAAAAGATGGATTAATGGTCCTTAACGTGTAACCGTAGACAAATAGTAAGAGCTTCTCGCCAATCAAAGCGCGCTTTTGCAATACTGTCTTTCTTATGAGACATCGAGGCCGCGAATTCTTAGTCTTTTATCGTCGATTGACACTGCAAGCGTAGACCAAAACTACTATATTTTTTGAGGTTACACAAGAAAACAAAGACAGTTTGTTTCTAACGAATAAATTTAGGTTCGGATTTGGTGTCAAGATAGTACAGTTGTTCGCTATAGTTATTAATGAAATATATAGCCAATAATTTAAATTTAGGATAATCTTCAATAAATTGTCACATTAACTGTACTTCTGTTTTGATCGTATGAGACTGGAGGGCCCATAACGCTATTGATGGATTCAGATCAGTTCACTAGATGTCTTGTTCAACGGTTTTGCAGCTAATGTCTGTCATGTATGGATCTTTTTACAACTTTCATGAAAACGAGTGAAATGCCTTGATTATTTCAGCTTTAAAATTGGACATCAAACCACCAAACTACAGTCAAACCTGTATTAAGCGGTCACCTATGAAGCGACCGTCTGTGATCAAAGTCCCGAAATTTACTGTGAATAAAACCCCTATTACCGACCAGTTTTTATTCTTCCCCATTCAAGAGTTATCTTTTGTCCTTACCCCTTTAAAGCAGCCATCAGAATTTTTTCTTTTTTAAAAAGAAACGTAGATTTACAATTACAAGATGACAGATAAGAGTCCAGTCACGCAACGCTCCCTTCTTTGGGAGAACCGTTGCGTGACATCCCGAGAAACGGCTGCGAAGGACACTAACAAGAGTCCTGCCTGAAATAGAATTTGACGACTGATAATTGCATTCAAACCCACTTTTGTCACGATTGTCTGAACGCAAGATTAGACATGATTCCAAGTTCACTAAGCAATTAACCCAACCTGAAAAAAATTCTAAGTACACGAACCTCTATTAATTTAGCGACCACGCCATTAATTAAGGGGGGATTCTAATTGAAAAGGAGTGAAATTTGAAGTAGTTTTAAAAGGGAATTGTTAACGTTATAATGGGTTGGGAACTCTACCAGACAGTTGACCCCCTCAAAAGAGAGTCCCAGAATGGTCGGGGACGACTGTTTGGTGTCCGTCTACTAATTAATTCTTTACTTCAAATTTCAATTTTCCGAATCCATCAAAACTTCAACATTTCATATTTTCTTCAATTTAACCTATCCTTTAAGAAACAAATATCTTTTCCTCAAAATTCCCAAAAATTTACACAAAACCGCAAAACATTGGTTACAATTACAAGATGACAGGCGTTGCCTGAAACGTGAACAAGATATTGGCACAAAGACCATGTGGAAAGACGCCAAAACAGCCTTCAGTTGAAATCCCGCTTTAAGCGACGTCCACCTCCCATTTCCTCAAGGGGGTTTAACGGCATACCTGTATATCTCTCTGCATAAGGCACAAAAGGCTTGGACATTCTCCTGGTATTCACCTCGATTTGTTGCCAGAATTCTAGAAGGGATTGAATGGTTTAGGGAGGAGGGAGAAACGCCAAAAAAGAGGAAAAGGAGTAAACGAGGTTAAAACATTTTTACGTTTCTCAGTGGTCGACAACACTTAAATGAGTTAATGTCGACATCAAACTTTCTGGTCTGTGGAGACCTTTAGCTATCCTTCCCTCCGAATTAATTCAGTTGTTTATAGACTAGGCCTAGACCCAAAAAGTCGGCTTTTTTTAGGATTTTTAGAGCATCAGGAGATTTTTAGAACTTTTGGGGATTTTTAGAAAAAAAATGGGATTTTGGGGGATTTTTAGATGATTTAGAACAAAAATTGTTCTATACTCTTTGCCGTTTTATTTAAAATTCCTATGAAATGAACATTGTTTACTATACTTGGTGAGTTGGTGACTGCTAGACTGCAATCCAATTGTGCAGCGGTGTTTCCCTGATCCATTTGAGTGACTTTTGTTTGTGCTATCTAGCGCACAAAATGTGTTTGCCGTTTTCTTTTCAAGGAGAGCTAAGGTTTCATCACAAAATAATTGTGAGAAAAATAGAGATTTTTAGAAAATTTTGGGATATTTAGTGATTTTTAGAAACTTTTGGGGATATTTAGAGATTTTTGGAGGGATTTTTAGGGAAAATATTGAGAATTTCCGGATAGATTTTTTAGAGCATTTTTCGGGATATTTGTGTCTGGGCCTATTAAAGGTAGTCCATGGGCCAGGTTCCCGGTACCACTAAGGGGGAGAAAACGTGAGTAATATCTGATTTAAGGTTGTGTGAAGGAATTTTCAAATTTACTAGCAATCGTGAAAGAGTAGCTTTCATAATTTTTTTTGTACTTCTTTGTTACCAAAAATTGCCTTAACATGGAAACGAGGCTGACTCTAAAACAATTATTTTAAATGCGTTCTTTATTTGTTATATTAATAAATCACTACATTTTACAATAAACACCTTTTCTAAACACTTGTGGTAAAAAACTAATTTTTATTAGCTGAGCAGTTGCTTAGAAAAACTTATAACTAAGAAAGAAAGACAAATGAAACTGACTAGATTTATATTTTCACGACGTTTCGAAGTCATCGTAACCCCATTGTCAAGTGATAAATACTTACAAGTGTTAGAGTTTAAATAGATGGAAAGCATAATTTGCATGCTGGGTGTTGTAAAAAATGTTATACAAATAACTTTGCCTTGATCGAGTCGCTTTGGACATTAAGAGAGGGTGACAATTCCCTAATGTATAGCATTTCATAAATTAAACAGTCCTGTTTAGTCTTACATTTTCGTAAGACTGTAAAGTGCTGATTGATATTATCAGGCAAACAATCGTGTTGATTATTGAAATGTTTCTTGATGCTAGACGAATTAAATTTATGTTTCTCACAACGTTCGTGTGGGTGCCTCATCGTAAAACCGATATAGTTTTCATCACAAAAACTACATTTAAACTGATAAACTACACGTTGTTGGTTAATTATTGATGGCTTCTTTTCTGTGATCTTGATTTCGTCCTCTAACTTCTTACTATGAAACACAGGTTTAATTCTCAATACAACCTAAATATCAGCAGACAAGATCTCACAGACCTCCTTAACATCGCTACAAAGGATCAACTTTTTCAATTCGAAGGAACACTCTATGAACAGTTCGACGGTGTGGCTATGGGATCCCCCTTAGGGCCTCTGATTGTTCTGAGTGTTCCTTCGAATTGAAAAAGTTGATCCTTGATCAAGAAACATTTCAATAATCAACACGATTGTTTGCCTGATAATATCAATCAGCACTTTACAGTCTTACGAAAATGTAAGACTAAACAGGACTGTTTAATTTATGAAATGCTATACATTAGGGAATTGTCACCCTCTCTTAATGTCCAAAGCGATTCGATCAAGGCAAAGTTATTTGTATAACATTTTTTACAACACCCAGCATGCAAATTATGCTTTCCATCTATTTAAACTCTAACACTTGTAAGTATTTATCACTTGACAATGAAGTTACGATGACTTCGAAACGTCGCGAAAATATAAATCTAGTCAGTTTCATTTGTCTTTCTTTCTTTTATTAGCTGATTTGAAAAAGAAAAACTTGACTGATGCCATACAGCTCAAATTCGAATGGCATCGTGGGTAAGTTCCATGGCGGCCTCGCTGCATGGTAACTACTTCAAAGTTCTCGTCACATTTTCACACTTTGGACGCTTTTTATCAAGTAACATAAAATTAAGGCTTTTGAATTAGGCTTTTAAAAGTTGTAAGCAACACTTTGAAGGTGTCTTTTCACGTTTAGTTAATAAAATACTTAAAAATACGATGTTTTATTCCAACAGATCAAATTAAACGACTTCGTTTCGAAAGTTGTATTATTCACTGCTAAGATGATAAAAGTTTGCTAATTAGCCCTGAAGATCTCGATTCATGAAAAGCTTTATTGAAGGCGGCTACAGTTAGAAATCATTGGCCATTGCTTGATTTGGCAGAGAATGCCAAGGAAGGAGAAATCCCCCATGTCAGTTAACATAGGAAATGCCGTAGTCTTTTTACAATGAAGAGAGACTTGGAGAGCAAATCTCAAACAACAGCGGCTGCTTCACAGATCAGTTCCTGAATTTAATATAGAAAGCGGACAGCAAAGACCCCGTTGGGAAGAACCAAGCACGAGCAGAACTTATCCAAAAATATGCATTTTCTGTCAAAAAACGACGGCATAAAAAAAAGATATGAGAACACGCGATCCTTTGACTCAGTGTGTTAACTTGCGTGCAGATGCCTCGATTAGAAAACCTGTTATTGCTGCAGGGATAGCAGAATTATTGGCAGCAGCTGAAACATGGTTCCATGGTCAGTGCTATCGAGATTAGATGCAAGTACTCAGACTTGGATGACGAGGCTGACTCGGATGAAACCAATTACTGTAATATAGCCTGAAGCTTATGACAAACTGTTTGAGTTTATTCGATTAGATTTATTAGTAAATCCCAGGCTTGTTAAGATAATTGATCTGTGAGAGAGGCTAATAATCTACATGCGATCAATGGGCGCCACTGAAATATCCGAATCAACGAAAAAACATTTCCGAAGAAAGTTAGAAAAAGAATTCGGCGACTTGTTGCAATTTGAAGATCTCCTGAACAACAATAAGCTTTTTGTTCTTCCCAAAAATCTGTCAAAGGTTCAACTGGCCAGAGAGATGGTAACGGTGTCTCAGCAATTAGGCAACAGGGATACTCCATCTAAAGTCAAGGAAATACAACAAAATTGGCCTGTACATCCGTGATGCAGGTCTTTCGAATAATACTGAAATGTCAAGGCCACCGAAACCTTCTGAACTATGTGAGAATGAGGTCAATCTTCCACCAGAGCTAGATGTTTTTCTTTGCACTCTTTTAACTGGCAACACAGAAATCACAACGGAATATCCTCATCGCGTCCGGCGACTTATCAACTCTTTTGGGCAGGACACCATATACGAAGTAACTGGAGGAAGACAGAAACCTCCAAAGCAAATACTGCTACCATACGCAGTAAACACTTTGACAAACAGTGTTCAACGTATTCAGATGTAAAACTGATATGGGCATGGGGTGGCTTATCACACATAAGCAAGAAATAAACACCCACTTTGCTTACATAAAATGGCCTTGACTCCTGAAAATAAGAGTTCCTTTCTCTGAAAATATTCAGGCCTATGTCAGCACAACGCTTGCGTGGAATAACATTGATAGACTAGAAGAGACCTTTTATGGAGCAGGAACAACGCATCGAGTAAATGGCATTGCTGTCCAAGCCGCTCTGGCCCCTGGAAATGAGTAAGCTGGGATAAGGAAAAGACACATTGATCCTTCAGTAATCTTGGCTGTCCCTCTGTACAACGTTGGTGATTGCTGCGGTCCTCGCGCGAGAACATTCGTCGAGGTAACAGCTGAAGAGATCTTGGCGGAAGCAAGAAAGAACAATTTGCTTTGGATCCTATTGTGACTTCATGCAAAAGAGAAGCAGAAAGCCAGTGGTTGGACAGGATTAATATTTCCGTTCGTAAAAACGTTCAAGTCTCGCAGGATGTCATCAGATATCTGCCGACTATTGACGCACCTGCTACTGACATGGCTACCGTTCACGAGGTTCTGGTGCAGTCGCTCAAGATCACGAATACGGTCAAGTTGAAGAGCGAGTGAGAGATTCAAAGATATCGTGCTGAAGATGGAAGTATTCCACACAGCTTGCACCCTGCTGTCCATAATTGGCAAGCGCTCCCAGGACGCGGGCTTGAGGGACCTGTGCGTCGAATATGGTGTGATAATAGAAGGTTCGGTGGGCGCAGGTATAATCGTGGTCTTAGACTCCATAAGATAATGTATGAAGCCCTCATGAGACTGGCATGACAAGGATATTCGGGGCCTGGATAGAGGAGAATCATAAGGTATCCAAGACTACTGTTAATAGCTTCTTCGGTGAGATTGGCGAATTTTATGATGATATCTGCGAAAAACAGTTCAAGAAGCACATGACCAGTGCTTGTAGTGTCGATTTCGTCAAACTTTTTGACAACTACATGGAATTCCTCCGGCATGAAAATGGCAAGATATCCAAGTTTTGGTTATCTTACCTAGATATGATAGAGATTCGCCTGGACTTTTGAGAGCATCGAGGGAAGGCAACTGGGAACTACATGCTTCAGCAGTAAGGAGCATGATTCCATGATGCTTTGCATATAACAACGTGAACTATACAAGATATTTATCCTCCTATCTATCAGAAATGTCTCACCTTGGAGAGGAGCTTCCAGATGTTCTCGCGTATTTGAGGTCCGGTGGCTTCACAGTACAGATTGGAGCCCTGAACACGTTCGGCCGAATACCTGTTGACCAAACCAGTGACTGGGAAACTGTAAATAGAGACACGCGGACACCTGGTGGCACAAAAGGGGTTCAGCTTGAAGCCAGGAGCTTTGAGCAAGTACTACCTCATAGCAGAGTATCGAAGCATATTTATGCGACAGTTTAAGGAAATGCTTCACCTGAGCACCCCAACGACTGTCCAGCACACTGATCTCCAAGCAAGTCGAATAAGAGGTTCAAGGGTCATAAGAAGAGACGAAGATGACGTGAAATTGATGATGTTGATGCTCCAAGGAAGCTGGATCAATCCCTTTAAGGGCGAAGAGCAAGACCTAGTTTGTCTATCTGAGATCAAACTACCAAGTAGTCATCTGGAGAGGAGTCTACAGAGCTGCCCTCAAGTCCCTTCACAAGTTGGTCATGGATGGATTGAGGAGAACGGCAAGTTAGCCATCAAATGAATGAGTGCAGACCCAGCACCTGCAGTTCTTCTTGAGTTTCTCTCCTGTTCTTGTGTAAGATCATGGAAATTACCTACCTGTACTTGCATTACAAATGTCCTTAAATGCATCGATATATGCCGCCTTCACGACTGCAGCAATCGTGCCAAGGAAGAAGAGATTCTTGATGACAAATGATGACGTTGATGACGACGACGATGATGATGATGATGATGATGATGAGGGGGAGGAGGAGGAGGAGGAAGAAGATTAACGTATTTGGAACATCAACATTATGAATCCAGGCAATAAACTGCAAGGCTGATACTACGTGAAAAACGTTTCGAGACACCAACATGACCAGAACCGATAAAGCAGGATCGCAACTGTGGACAGCTGTTTCGCTCTTGTTGGAGCTCGTCAGCACAGTGTAGCGAAGATATGTAACGCCAGCCAAGAGCCAATGCACATAAATTGCAAATTGACCCGTTCACTATATCAAGTTCTGTACCTTGAACTCACTTGCGCTCCGAAACATGCGTTGCCACATCACGTGTTTCGGAGCGCAAGAAGACCAAAGTGTCACTATTGGTGTCTCGAAAAGCAAAAAATAAATGTGGCTAGACAAAGCCAGCCTAAACATTCAAAATCATGGCCAATACCATGCTTAAAAAAACGCAGCGTATCGGATCTGAAAAGACCTACGGTCCGAAAATTCATAAATGAGAGACTATAAACTGCAAGGGACCGCATACGATAAACGCTGCCAAGGATTATGAATCCGTTAAGCTAGCAAGTTATGTAATAATTACTCCAACTCTTGCCATGATTTTGCTGCCATTTTCCTTAAAACTATGTGTGCTTCTTCAACATAATTGAGCTTTTCAAGTGATTTTTAAAATAAGATAATAAGTGCTTTGAATCAAAAGGGAAAACACTTTTGACACATTTCACCTTATAATAATGATGTTTTAACATCCAAGATGGCGGATCCAAGATGGCGGACAGGTATTAATTGAAACCTGCCATCTTACTAACAATTCCGTCTCATAAAATCATTGGCTGTGGATCATTTATTGTCTCTTGCTTCAGCTTCGTGAAAATTCTGCGCGATCAACGCGTTTTTGAATACTAAAGAGTTTTCTTTCTAGTAATTTAAATAACTTTTAGCGTTGCCATGGAGACAAAATCCTTAAAACTCACGCAAGTGTTACCTAAGTGGTATGAAAACTTATCTGGAAGAAATATCCATCATTGTCACATATAAACTGCCCTTTTCGTATGGTTAATAAGCAAGGAAAGACTAATTTTAAGCAGTCATTGTTTGTATTCTGATGATTCTGCAGAAATGAGTGATGTCACTTGATAAATCATATTAAGCTACCCATACCCATATAGCATTGCTATCATACATAATATGAAACTAGAGTAACTGAGGCTTTCAAAATGTATGTTAGCATTACTAACATTACTGAGTGGTACCGAAATGTAATTTTTGGGGCCTAAGCCCCTCAGTGCGGCGTCATGCAATACATTGCAGCACTGTCACACAACACTGCTCCAGAGCGTTCACTTTATTGAGGAATTAAAAGAATCTCGTAGTCCGCTCGAAATCGTTTATTTTTGTTTGGATATGATTCCATAAGATTATTCCATAAGGTTATGAATGTAAACTACAAACACAAAAAAAGTTATCGTATTGTTGAATAATTTCTTCAAAGTACTATGGAACGTACGTAACCAAAAGCAGGGGTCTATAGTTGATTTCTTATTAAACGTGACTAAACCGCTCTTGATCAAACAAGGAAGGTATATCAGCGTAAAGGAAAGTTGTCTCGATTCTTCTAACTAGCACTGTACGAAATGCATGGAGACCAGGAAGGAAAACTAGAAATCTAACATTAAACCCAACACCGTTTGAGACCCATTTGGCCTTGAAGGTCAAATTATAGTGCAATCTTTGTCTACATCACTGGTCTTCCATAACCTCATTGGATGCAAGTTGTGTTTTTCCAGATAAAATCTCTACCCCTGCCATGGAGAATTTTAGTTCGACCAACCTCCTCCCCGAACCCCCTCCCAACCAGGGGCATATCTAGGGGGAGAGTGCAGGGTGTACACACCCCTACGAGGGTCTATTATAGGGGGTCGTACATTCCGTAAACCACCATATTTTGTTCCTTCGAAAGCGCAAACCGCTTTCGTTTTCATCTAAAAACCGACACCGCCCTACAGGTAGGACGATTATCCTCATAACCGATCTTTTAACTGCACGTAGCAAATTCTTTGCGATCTAGCTCAATAATCGTATTTCTCCTCACAAATACCACAAGATCTTGAGAACAGAACAAATTGTTTCTATAACTCCACTCAGTAACCAGCGAACAAAAAGGTTAACATCAAATTACCTCCTCACCCCTCCCCACATGGCCGGGGACACAGAGGGAAGCCCTGACTGACTTGGTCTAGCCCTAAAAGGCAATCCTTTGTTTAAGAGAGAAGCTTTAAGCAAGATAAAATTACCGTTCAGTCTTCTGAGCCTCTTAACTGTTTGAATAACCGCCACAAAAACACGCAAAAACCGAAAACCGCGAGCTAAATTTATGATTTCCCGCAACCGCACGATATTTCTTAACCAGAAACCGCCAGATAAATGTGAATGAAACCGCAAACCGGCACTCAAAATTGGCTTAAACCGCCAAACTGCCAGACTATAATAGACCCTCCTCTACCTGTGATGACAGTCAGTTCCGCCACACCTTAATGGTGCACCCCTTCCTAAGAAAAATCATGGATCTGCCCCCCCCCCCCCCAAAAAAAAAAAAATCTCTCTGGAAATTCCAGTTTTGGTTCATCTTTTAAATTCAATATTGGTTTTTGGCACCCCACCCCTCTTTTGCAATTTCCAATAACTCTCCTTAGGAATGGTAGGAATATTTTCTGGAACCACAAACAATGGATTAATTATGACAAAACGAGCATTCAAATAATTCCCTTACAAATCTGGCATTTCATCATTAAATTTCATATTTTAATTCTTAGTCATGCTGGCTTGTTGTTCTTGCCTTAAAGTAAAAGCCAACCTTCTTTAAAATCTTCTTTAAACGAAAATGTGGGCAGCGAGAAACTTTTACTTTACTTTACTTTTTTAGCCTTTTACTTTACTAGCCTTTCACAATTGTCTTAATTAGGTTCCAGTCTTTCCCTTAAGCATTTAACTATCTTGTTGTATTATTCAACCGTCACTTCTGAGGATGTATGTTGAGGCATACGAAACGTTAAGTCATTAATCAAAGTTTTTTACAACATGCGTTTTTTTGTCATGTTTGTAACCGCAGTTTGTATATTATTTCTGTTAAAAGCCAACAAAATTAAGATGCTAACAATGATGTAAATGTCAGTCAAGACTGCCCTATAAGGAAAACAGCTTTCCCAGGCCCTCTGGTGCACAGCTGGACTAAAACAACTCTGGATAGACATGTTGTTGAGATCATAAATTCAAAATTCTCCCATCAAGTGCAATGTAAATATACGGAGAGACTGCGGGGGGGGGGGGGGTGGATGGGTGGAGAGAAGGAGGAACAAACTTTCAATTACAACGTCAACTTGTAAAATATAACAGCTCATACATTATGTTAACTAGAATACCTGAGGTAAGTTAATATATCAAAAATAAAATTCTCATGGACTGGAAACAATAAAGAACTTGACAAATATCAATCCTGTATCACAAGCAAGTCTAAACAAAGGTTGCACTGTATAGGACAACATACTAATGATTGTCACACTTGAGAAAATGTTAGACAAAGGCTAAAAGCTTAGGCAAATTTATAGTCTCTTATCGTGATGGATAACTCACAGTGGAGAACAGGGAGAACAAGGTTGAGTCTGAGTCTGCCCTCTTTTAAACCATTCACCTCATCATCATCAATCTTTATTTATCCACGAGATCATATCACTTTACATGGTCTTCCTAGGAATCGTGTTTAAAACTAAACTAAAATACTCTAAGGAACTATAATGTTAAAAATACAAAAACTTACATTATGAATGATAAGAGTTAAAATGAGTCAAGGTGTATTAGAAAAAATCTTTCCCATCAAATGAAGTTTTAAAAACATTTAAACTAGACAGTTTTCTAATCTCTGAGGGAATCTTGTTCCACAGAACAGATCCTCTGTAGTGGAGGCTCCCTTTTGCAGACTCAGTTCTGGGTCTGGGGACATAATAATTCATCTCAGAATTTCTGAGATTGTGTGAATGTACATTTGAGGTGTTGGTAAAGATCCGCCTCAGATACGCTGGGGAAAGATTATTATGGATTTTATACATTGTCACAGCCAACTGTTTAAGTCTTACATATTCTAGCCTTTCCCAGCCAAGCTCATCCAACAAAACACTTGAGCGAACATCATAGTTAGAATAGGTGAGAATTCTAGCAGCCCTATTCTGCAGCTTTTGAAGTTTGTCTGCTAGTCCCTTATTGATATTACCCCATACGGCACTACAGTAATTAAAATATGGCATTACCAGTGCATTGTACATATTCACCTGTTAAGTTACATACAGTGTATAAGTGCAAAAAAAAGTGCAAGTGCAAGCCTTTCAGCAAGTACTAAGTTAAGTACCTGTAGGCAAAAATAAAAACTCTATGGGTCCAAAATTTTCATCTGCCTTAACTGACATCATCATAGTCCAATAGTAGCATTCCATACAAATAAGAAACTCATGTCACTACACTTTGCTATCTCAAGACATTGCAATACTCTGCGAACCAGCGCTCCCTCTTACCAATACTGCCACATTTACAAGCTATTTTTTGGTTTCGTAATAGTACATATTACAAAACCGGTCAATCTTGAACTTTTAGAAGATGTGACAGTTGCTGAGAAAAGTCTTATCATTGACTATAATTATCTAGTCTGCACATTTAACTAAAGCCACCCCACCCGGTTCTGCTTTAAGTA
>JAHPZR010036809.1:17500-29645 GCA_019787425.1 Platygyra sinensis
CTTGCTGAAAGGCTTGCACTTGCACTTTTTTTTGCACTTATACACTGTATGTAACTTAACAGGTGAATATGTACAATGCACTGGTAATGCCATATTTTAATTACTGTAGTGCCGTATGGGGTAATATCAATAAGGGACTAGCAGACAAACTTCAAAAGCTGCAGAATAGGGCTGCTAGAATTCTCACCTATTCTAACTATGATGTTCGCTCAAGTGTTTTGTTGGATGAGCTTGGCTGGGAAAGGCTAGAATATGTAAGACTTAAACAGTTGGCTGTGACAATGTATAAAATCCATAATAATCTTTCCCCAGCGTATCTGAGGCGGATCTTTACCAACACCTCAAATGTACATTCACACAATCTCAGAAATTCTGAGATGAATTATTATGTCCCCAGACCCAGAACTGAGTCTGCAAAAGGGAGCCTCCACTACAGAGGATCTGTTCTGTGGAACAAGATTCCCTCAGAGATTAGAAAACTGTCTAGTTTAAATGTTTTTAAAACTTCATTTGATGGGAAAGATTTTTTCTAATACACCTTGACTCATTTTAACTCTTATCATTCATAATGTAAGTTTTTGTATTTTTAACATTATAGTTCCTTAGAGTATTTTAGTTTAGTTTTAAACACGATTCCTAGGAAGACCATGTAAAGTGATATGATCTCGTGGATAAATAAAGATTGATGATGATGAGGTGAATGGTTTAAAAGAGGGCAGACTCAGACTCAACCTTGTTCTCCCTGTTCTCCACTGTGAGTTATCCATCACGATAAGAGACTATAAATTTGCCTAAGCTTTTAGCCTTTGTCTAACATTTTCTCAAGTGTGACAATCATTAGTATGTTGTCCTATACAGTGCAACCTTTGTTTAGACTTGCTTGTGATACAGGATTGATATTTGTCAAGTTCTTTATTGTTTCCAGTCCATGAGAATTTTATTTTTGATATATTAACTTACCTCAGGTATTCTAGTTAACATAATGTATGAGCTGTTATATTTTACAAGTTGACGTTGTAATTGAAAGTTTGTTCCTCCTTCTCTCCACCCATCCACCCCCCCCCCCCCCGCAGTCTCTCCGTATATTTACATTGCACTTGATGGGAGAATTTTGAATTTATGATCTCAACAACATGTCTATCCAGAGTTGTTTTAGTCCAGCTGTGCACCAGAGGGCCTGGGAAAGCTGTTTTCCTTATAGGGCAGTCTTGACTGACATTTACATCATTGTTAGCATCTTAATTTTGTTGGCTTTTAACAGAAATAATATACAAACTGCGGTTACAAACATGACAAAAAAACGCATGTTGTAAAAAACTTTGATTAATGACTTAACGTTTCGTATGCCTCAACATACATCCTCAGAAGTGACGGTTGAATAATACAACAAGATAGTTAAATGCTTAAGGGAAAGACTGGAACCTAATTAAGACAATTGTGAAAGGCTAGTAAAGTAAAAGGCTAAAAAAGTAAAGTAAAGTAAAAGTTTCTCGCTGCCCACATTTTCGTTTAAAGAAGATTTTAAAGAAGGTTGGCTTTTACTTTAAGGCAAGAACAACAAGCCAGCATGACTAAGAATTAAAATATGAAATTTAATGATGAAATGCCAGATTTGTAAGGGAATTATTTGAATGCTCGTTTTGTCATAATTAATCCATTGTTTGTGGTTCCAGAAAATATTCCTACCATTCCTAAGGAGAGTTATTGGAAATTGCAAAAGAGGGGTGGGGTGCCAAAAACCAATATTGAATTTAAAAGATGAACCAAAACTGGAATTTCCAGAGAGATTTTTTTTTTTTTGGGGGGGGGGGGGGCAGATCCATGATTTTTCTTAGGAAGGGGTGCACCATTAAGGTGTGGCGGAACTGACTGTCATCACAGGTAGAGGAGGGTCTATTATAGTCTGGCAGTTTGGCGGTTTAAGCCAATTTTGAGTGCCGGTTTGCGGTTTCATTCACATTTATCTGGCGGTTTCTGGTTAAGAAATATCGTGCGGTTGCGGGAAATCATAAATTTAGCTCGCGGTTTTCGGTTTTTGCGTGTTTTTGTGGCGGTTATTCAAACAGTTAAGAGGCTCAGAAGACTGAACGGTAATTTTATCTTGCTTAAAGCTTCTCTCTTAAACAAAGGATTGCCTTTTAGGGCTAGACCAAGTCAGTCAGGGCTTCCCTCTGTGTCCCCGGCCATGTGGGGAGGGGTGAGGAGGTAATTTGATGTTAACCTTTTTGTTCGCTGGTTACTGAGTGGAGTTATAGAAACAATTTGTTCTGTTCTCAAGATCTTGTGGTATTTGTGAGGAGAAATACGATTATTGAGCTAGATCGCAAAGAATTTGCTACGTGCAGTTAAAAGATCGGTTATGAGGATAATCGTCCTACCTGTAGGGCGGTGTCGGTTTTTAGATGAAAACGAAAGCGGTTTGCGCTTTCGAAGGAACAAAATATGGTGGTTTACGGAATGTACGACCCCCTATAATAGACCCTCGTAGGGGTGTGTACACCCTGCACTCTCCCCCTAGATATGCCCCTGGTTGGGAGGGGGTTCGGGGAGGAGGTTGGTCGAACTAAAATTCTCCATGGCAGGGGTAGAGATTTTATCTGGAAAAACACAACTTGCATCCAATGAGGTTATGGAAGACCAGTGATGTAGACAAAGATTGCACTATAATTTGACCTTCAAGGCCAAATGGGTCTCAAACGGTGTTGGGTTTAATGTTAGATTTCTAGTTTTCCTTCCTGGTCTCCATGCATTTCGTACAGTGCTAGTTAGAAGAATCGAGACAACTTTCCTTTACGCTGATATACCTTCCTTGTTTGATCAAGAGCGGTTTAGTCACGTTTAATAAGAAATCAACTATAGACCCCTGCTTTTGGTTACGTACGTTCCATAGTACTTTGAAGAAATTATTCAACAATACGATAACTTTTTTTGTGTTTGTAGTTTACATTCATAACCTTATGGAATAATCTTATGGAATCATATCCAAACAAAAATAAACGATTTCGAGCGGACTACGAGATTCTTTTAATTCCTCAATAAAGTGAACGCTCTGGAGCAGTGTTGTGTGACAGTGCTGCAATGTATTGCATGACGCCGCACTGAGGGGCTTAGGCCCCAAAAATTACATTTCGGTACCACTCAGTAATGTTAGTAATGCTAACATACATTTTGAAAGCCTCAGTTACTCTAGTTTCATATTATGTATGATAGCAATGCTATATGGGTATGGGTAGCTTAATATGATTTATCAAGTGACATCACTCATTTCTGCAGAATCATCAGAATACAAACAATGACTGCTTAAAATTAGTCTTTCCTTGCTTATTAACCATACGAAAAGGGCAGTTTATATGTGACAATGATGGATATTTCTTCCAGATAAGTTTTCATACCACTTAGGTAACACTTGCGTGAGTTTTAAGGATTTTGTCTCCATGGCAACGCTAAAAGTTATTTAAATTACTAGAAAGAAAACTCTTTAGTATTCAAAAACGCGTTGATCGCGCAGAATTTTCACGAAGCTGAAGCAAGAGACAATAAATGATCCACAGCCAATGATTTTATGAGACGGAATTGTTAGTAAGATGGCAGGTTTCAATTAATACCTGTCCGCCATCTTGGATCCGCCATCTTGGATGTTAAAACATCATTATTATAAGGTGAAATGTGTCAAAAGTGTTTTCCCTTTTGATTCAAAGCACTTATTATCTTATTTTAAAAATCACTTGAAAAGCTCAATTATGTTGAAGAAGCACACATAGTTTTAAGGAAAATGGCAGCAAAATCATGGCAAGAGTTGGAGTAATTATTACATAACTTGCTAGCTTAACGGATTCATAATCCTTGGCAGCGTTTATCGTATGCGGTCCCTTGCAGTTTATAGTCTCTCATTTATGAATTTTCGGACCGTAGGTCTTTTCAGATCCGATACGCTGCGTTTTTTTAAGCATGGTATTGGCCATGATTTTGAATGTTTAGGCTGGCTTTGTCTAGCCACATTTATTTTTTGCTTTTCGAGACACCAATAGTGACACTTTGGTCTTCTTGCGCTCCGAAACACGTGATGTGGCAACGCATGTTTCGGAGCGCAAGTGAGTTCAAGGTACAGAACTTGATATAGTGAACGGGTCAATTTGCAATTTATGTGCATTGGCTCTTGGCTGGCGTTACATATCTTCGCTACACTGTGCTGACGAGCTCCAACAAGAGCGAAACAGCTGTCCACAGTTGCGATCCTGCTTTATCGGTTCTGGTCATGTTGGTGTCTCGAAACGTTTTTCACGTAGTATCAGCCTTGCAGTTTATTGCCTGGATTCATAATGTTGATGTTCCAAATACGTTAATCTTCTTCCTCCTCCTCCTCCTCCCCCTCATCATCATCATCATCATCATCATCGTCGTCGTCATCAACGTCATCATTTGTCATCAAGAATCTCTTCTTCCTTGGCACGATTGCTGCAGTCGTGAAGGCGGCATATATCGATGCATTTAAGGACATTTGTAATGCAAGTACAGGTAGGTAATTTCCATGATCTTACACAAGAACAGGAGAGAAACTCAAGAAGAACTGCAGGTGCTGGGTCTGCACTCATTCATTTGATGGCTAACTTGCCGTTCTCCTCAATCCATCCATGACCAACTTGTGAAGGGACTTGAGGGCAGCTCTGTAGACTCCTCTCCAGATGACTACTTGGTAGTTTGATCTCAGATAGACAAACTAGGTCTTGCTCTTCGCCCTTAAAGGGATTGATCCAGCTTCCTTGGAGCATCAACATCATCAATTTCACGTCATCTTCGTCTCTTCTTATGACCCTTGAACCTCTTATTCGACTTGCTTGGAGATCAGTGTGCTGGACAGTCGTTGGGGTGCTCAGGTGAAGCATTTCCTTAAACTGTCGCATAAATATGCTTCGATACTCTGCTATGAGGTAGTACTTGCTCAAAGCTCCTGGCTTCAAGCTGAACCCCTTTTGTGCCACCAGGTGTCCGCGTG
The DNA here is from genome assembly GCA_019787425.1 of Platygyra sinensis. NCBI lineage: Eukaryota > Metazoa > Cnidaria > Anthozoa > Scleractinia > Merulinidae > Platygyra > Platygyra sinensis. Next base: position 22,494 of record JAHPZR010036809.1, read on the forward strand.
TCTCTATTTACAGTTTCCCAGTCACTGGTTTGGTCAACAGGTATTCGGCCGAACGTGTTCAGGGCTCCAATCTGTACTGTGAAGCCACCGGACCTCAAATACGCGAGAACATCTGGAAGCTCCTCTCCAAGGTGAGACATTTCTGATAGATAGGAGGATAAATATCTTGTATAGTTCACGTTGTTATATGCAAAGCATCATGGAATCATGCTCCTTACTGCTGAAGCATGTAGTTCCCAGTTGCCTTCCCTCGATGCTCTCAAAAGTCCAGGCGAATCTCTATCATATCTAGGTAAGATAACCAAAACTTGGATATCTTGCCATTTTCATGCCGGAGGAATTCCATGTAGTTGTCAAAAAGTTTGACGAAATCGACACTACAAGCACTGGTCATGTGCTTCTTGAACTGTTTTTCGCAGATATCATCATAAAATTCGCCAATCTCACCGAAGAAGCTATTAACAGTAGTCTTGGATACCTTATGATTCTCCTCTATCCAGGCCCCGAATATCCTTGTCATGCCAGTCTCATGAGGGCTTCATACATTATCTTATGGAGTCTAAGACCACGATTATACCTGCGCCCACCGAACCTTCTATTATCACACCATATTCGACGCACAGGTCCCTCAAGCCCGCGTCCTGGGAGCGCTTGCCAATTATGGACAGCAGGGTGCAAGCTGTGTGGAATACTTCCATCTTCAGCACGATATCTTTGAATCTCTCACTCGCTCTTCAACTTGACCGTATTCGTGATCTTGAGCGACTGCACCAGAACCTCGTGAACGGTAGCCATGTCAGTAGCAGGTGCGTCAATAGTCGGCAGATATCTGATGACATCCTGCGAGACTTGAACGTTTTTACGAACGGAAATATTAATCCTGTCCAACCACTGGCTTTCTGCTTCTCTTTTGCATGAAGTCACAATAGGATCCAAAGCAAATTGTTCTTTCTTGCTTCCGCCAAGATCTCTTCAGCTGTTACCTCGACGAATGTTCTCGCGCGAGGACCGCAGCAATCACCAACGTTGTACAGAGGGACAGCCAAGATTACTGAAGGATCAATGTGTCTTTTCCTTATCCCAGCTTACTCATTTCCAGGGGCCAGAGCGGCTTGGACAGCAATGCCATTTACTCGATGCGTTGTTCCTGCTCCATAAAAGGTCTCTTCTAGTCTATCAATGTTATTCCACGCAAGCGTTGTGCTGACATAGGCCTGAATATTTTCAGAGAAAGGAACTCTTATTTTCAGGAGTCAAGGCCATTTTATGTAAGCAAAGTGGGTGTTTATTTCTTGCTTATGTGTGATAAGCCACCCCATGCCCATATCAGTTTTACATCTGAATACGTTGAACACTGTTTGTCAAAGTGTTTACTGCGTATGGTAGCAGTATTTGCTTTGGAGGTTTCTGTCTTCCTCCAGTTACTTCGTATATGGTGTCCTGCCCAAAAGAGTTGATAAGTCGCCGGACGCGATGAGGATATTCCGTTGTGATTTCTGTGTTGCCAGTTAAAAGAGTGCAAAGAAAAACATCTAGCTCTGGTGGAAGATTGACCTCATTCTCACATAGTTCAGAAGGTTTCGGTGGCCTTGACATTTCAGTATTATTCGAAAGACCTGCATCACGGATGTACAGGCCAATTTTGTTGTATTTCCTTGACTTTAGATGGAGTATCCCTGTTGCCTAATTGCTGAGACACCGTTACCATCTCTCTGGCCAGTTGAACCTTTGACAGATTTTTGGGAAGAACAAAAAGCTTATTGTTGTTCAGGAGATCTTCAAATTGCAACAAGTCGCCGAATTCTTTTTCTAACTTTCTTCGGAAATGTTTTTTCGTTGATTCGGATATTTCAGTGGCGCCCATTGATCGCATGTAGATTATTAGCCTCTCTCACAGATCAATTATCTTAACAAGCCTGGGATTTACTAATAAATCTAATCGAATAAACTCAAACAGTTTGTCATAAGCTTCAGGCTATATTACAGTAATTGGTTTCATCCGAGTCAGCCTCGTCATCCAAGTCTGAGTACTTGCATCTAATCTCGATAGCACTGACCATGGAACCATGTTTCAGCTGCTGCCAATAATTCTGCTATCCCTGCAGCAATAACAGGTTTTCTAATCGAGGCATCTGCACGCAAGTTAACACACTGAGTCAAAGGATCGCGTGTTCTCATATCTTTTTTTTATGCCGTCGTTTTTTGACAGAAAATGCATATTTTTGGATAAGTTCTGCTCGTGCTTGGTTCTTCCCAACGGGGTCTTTGCTGTCCGCTTTCTATATTAAATTCAGGAACTGATCTGTGAAGCAGCCGCTGTTGTTTGAGATTTGCTCTCCAAGTCTCTCTTCATTGTAAAAAGACTACGGCATTTCCTATGTTAACTGACATGGGGGATTTCTCCTTCCTTGGCATTCTCTGCCAAATCAAGCAATGGCCAATGATTTCTAACTGTAGCCGCCTTCAATAAAGCTTTTCATGAATCGAGATCTTCAGGGCTAATTAGCAAACTTTTATCATCTTAGCAGTGAATAATACAACTTTCGAAACGAAGTCGTTTAATTTGATCTGTTGGAATAAAACATCGTATTTTTAAGTATTTTATTAACTAAACGTGAAAAGACACCTTCAAAGTGTTGCTTACAACTTTTAAAAGCCTAATTCAAAAGCCTTAATTTTATGTTACTTGATAAAAAGCGTCCAAAGTGTGAAAATGTGACGAGAACTTTGAAGTAGTTACCATGCAGCGAGGCCGCCATGGAACTTACCCACGATGCCATTCGAATTTGAGCTGTATGGCATCAGTCAAGTTTTTCTTTTTCAAATCAGCTAATAAAAGAAAGAAAGACAAATGAAACTGACTAGATTTATATTTTCGCGACGTTTCGAAGTCATCGTAACTTCATTGTCAAGTGATAAATACTTACAAGTGTTAGAGTTTAAATAGATGGAAAGCATAATTTGCATGCTGGGTGTTGTAAAAAATGTTATACAAATAACTTTGCCTTGATCGAATCGCTTTGGACATTAAGAGAGGGTGACAATTCCCTAATGTATAGCATTTCATAAATTAAACAGTCCTGTTTAGTCTTACATTTTCGTAAGACTGTAAAGTGCTGATTGATATTATCAGGCAAACAATCGTGTTGATTATTGAAATGTTTCTTGATCAAGGATCAACTTTTTCAATTCGAAGGAACACTCAGAACAATCAGAGGCCCTAAGGGGGATCCCATAGCCACACCGTCGAACTGTTCATAGAGTGTTCCTTCGAATTGAAAAAGTTGATCCTTTGTAGCGATGTTAAGGAGGTCTGTGAGATCTTGTCTGCTGATATTTAGGTTGTATTGAGAATTAAACCTGTGTTTCATAGTAAGAAGTTAGAGGACGAAATCAAGATCACAGAAAAGAAGCCATCAATAATTAACCAACAACGTGTAGTTTATCAGTTTAAATGTAGTTTTTGTGATGAAAACTATATCGGTTTTACGATGAGGCACCCACACGAACGTTGTGAGAAACATAAATTTAATTCGTCTAGCATCAAGAAACATTTCAATAATCAACACGATTGTTTGCCTGATAATATCAATCAGCACTTTACAGTCTTACGAAAATGTAAGACTAAACAGGACTGTTTAATTTATGAAATGCTATACATTAGGGAATTGTCACCCTCTCTTAATGTCCAAAGCGACTCGATCAAGGCAAAGTTATTTGTATAACATTTTTTACAACACCCAGCATGCAAATTATGCTTTCCATCTATTTAAACTCTAACACTTGTAAGTATTTATCACTTGACAATGGGGTTACGATGACTTCGAAACGTCGTGAAAATATAAATCTAGTCAGTTTCATTTGTCTTTCTTTCTTAGTTATAAGTTTTTCTAAGCAACTGCTCAGCTAATAAAAATTAGTTTTTTACCACAAGTGTTTAGAAAAGGTGTTTATTGTAAAATGTAGTGATTTATTAATATAACAAATAAAGAACGCATTTAAAATAATTGTTTTAGAGTCAGCCTCGTTTCCATGTTAAGGCAATTTTTGGTAACAAAGAAGTACAAAAAAAATTATGAAAGCTACTCTTTCACGATTGCTAGTAAATTTGAAAATTCCTTCACACAACCTTAAATCAGATATTACTCACGTTTTCTCCCCCTTAGTGGTACCGGGAACCTGGCCCATGGACTACCTTTAATAGGCCCAGACACAAATATCCCGAAAAATGCTCTAAAAAATCTATCCGGAAATTCTCAATATTTTCCCTAAAAATCCCTCCAAAAATCTCTAAATATCCCCAAAAGTTTCTAAAAATCACTAAATATCCCAAAATTTTCTAAAAATCTCTATTTTTCTCACAATTATTTTGTGATGAAACCTTAGCTCTCCTTGAAAAGAAAACGGCAAACACATTTTGTGCGCTAGATAGCACAAACAAAAGTCACTCAAATGGATCAGGGAAACACCGCTGCACAATTGGATTGCAGTCTAGCAGTCACCAACTCACCAAGTATAGTAAACAATGTTCATTTCATAGGAATTTTAAATAAAACGGCAAAGAGTATAGAACAATTTTTGTTCTAAATCATCTAAAAATCCCCCAAAATCCCATTTTTTTTCTAAAAATCCCCAAAAGTTCTAAAAATCTCCTGATGCTCTAAAAATCCTAAAAAAAGCCGACTTTTTGGGTCTAGGCCTAGTCTATAAACAACTGAATTAATTCGGAGGGAAGGATAGCTAAAGGTCTCCACAGACCAGAAAGTTTGATGTCGACATTAACTCATTTAAGTGTTGTCGACCACTGAGAAACGTAAAAATGTTTTAACCTCGTTTACTCCTTTTCCTCTTTTTTGGCGTTTCTCCCTCCTCCCTAAACCATTCAATCCCTTCTAGAATTCTGGCAACAAATCGAGGTGAATACCAGGAGAATGTCCAAGCCTTTTGTGCCTTATGCAGAGAGATATACAGGTATGCCGTTAAACCCCCTTGAGGAAATGGGAGGTGGACGTCGCTTAAAGCGGGATTTCAACTGAAGGCTGTTTTGGCGTCTTTCCACATGGTCTTTGTGCCAATATCTTGTTCACGTTTCAGGCAACGCCTGTCATCTTGTAATTGTAACCAATGTTTTGCGGTTTTGTGTAAATTTTTGGGAATTTTGAGGAAAAGATATTTGTTTCTTAAAGGATAGGTTAAATTGAAGAAAATATGAAATGTTGAAGTTTTGATGGATTCGGAAAATTGAAATTTGAAGTAAAGAATTAATTAGTAGACGGACACCAAACAGTCGTCCCCGACCATTCTGGGACTCTCTTTTGAGGGGGTCAACTGTCTGGTAGAGTTCCCAACCCATTATAACGTTAACAATTCCCTTTTAAAACTACTTCAAATTTCACTCCTTTTCAATTAGAATCCCCCCTTAATTAATGGCGTGGTCGCTAAATTAATAGAGGTTCGTGTACTTAGAATTTTTTTCAGGTTGGGTTAATTGCTTAGTGAACTTGGAATCATGTCTAATCTTGCGTTCAGACAATCGTGACAAAAGTGGGTTTGAATGCAATTATCAGTCGTCAAATTCTATTTCAGGCAGGACTCTTGTTAGTGTCCTTCGCAGCCGTTTCTCGGGATGTCACGCAACGGTTCTCCCAAAGAAGGGAGCGTTGCGTGACTGGACTCTTATCTGTCATCTTGTAATTGTAAATCTACGTTTCTTTTTAAAAAAGAAAAAATTCTGATGGCTGCTTTAAAGGGGTAAGGACAAAAGATAACTCTTGAATGGGGAAGAATAAAAACTGGTCGGTAATAGGGGTTTTATTCACAGTAAATTTCGGGACTTTGATCACAGACGGTCGCTTCATAGGTGACCGCTTAATACAGGTTTGACTGTAGTTTGGTGGTTTGATGTCCAATTTTAAAGCTGAAATAATCAAGGCATTTCACTCGTTTTCATGAAAGTTGTAAAAAGATCCATACATGACAGACATTAGCTGCAAAACCGTTGAACAAGACATCTAGTGAACTGATCTGAATCCATCAATAGCGTTATGGGCCCTCCAGTCTCATACGATCAAAACAGAAGTACAGTTAATGTGACAATTTATTGAAGATTATCCTAAATTTAAATTATTGGCTATATATTTCATTAATAACTATAGCGAACAACTGTACTATCTTGACACCAAATCCGAACCTAAATTTATTCGTTAGAAACAAACTGTCTTTGTTTTCTTGTGTAACCTCAAAAAATATAGTAGTTTTGGTCTACGCTTGCAGTGTCAATCGACGATAAAAGACTAAGAATTCGCGGCCTCGATGTCTCATAAGAAAGACAGTATTGCAAAAGCGCGCTTTGATTGGCGAGAAGCTCTTACTATTTGTCTACGGTTACACGTTAAGGACCATTAATCCATCTTTTTAAACCATTGCTAAGGAAAAATTATTTCAGAGTTGTTTCATGTGCTTTAACTTTTCCATCATCAGTAACACCAGTGATGACGTCATCAGGCCATGCCCATGGTCATGTGACTCAATCTGAAAAAATGTAAAGACTCCCTATGCAAGCACATTTTGAGAGAAGTTTAAAATATTGAAAACTATTTAAAATATTGAATGCATAGCTATGTTTTCAAGGCTGGATTAAATCATAATTCGTCGCAAAAAGCTGTATTGTATGAAAAACCGCATTTCTTTAGCATTTAAAGAAACCCGAAGTGCCCGCGATATCGATCTATCAGAAGTTATCCTGTCAGTGCATGTGCAGTTTACACTACCAGCTGCGACACCTGTGGCTCGACAAGATCAAACAAAGCACACGAAAGCCACACGGAGATGATTTTTTTCTTTTTCATTTTGCACTTGTTTTTGTGTTTTTCTTTTAGTTTGTTTTTGTTTCTACTTTGCTACTCGTGAAACACAAAGAGAAAACGTCTAAAATGTAACCAAAGTTGAAGCCGAATTCAATAATTGCTAACCCCGGTAACTCGAACTCGGATAACTCGAACTCTCCCGCTAAGCCGAACTGAGTCTCAATTCCCTTGGAATTTGACCCAACTTTTCAATCATTTTTACTTGGTTAACTCGAACTCTGATAACTCGAAAACCCCGCTAACTAGGCCTAGACACAAATATCCTGAAAAATGCTCTAAAAATCTA
>JAHPZR010036810.1:2500-10000 GCA_019787425.1 Platygyra sinensis
CTAGTACACCTGGCTGTTCCATGGTAAAAATTCAGTTGCCCACCTCGATGACGCATCCTTAGAAGTTTTTTTTAACCGCAAGCAAACCCAGTAGAAGGTCAATCACTGCAACAAGAAGAAAAGAAAAGGAGAAAAAGGAACGGGGAAAAATTCAAAAATCGAAAAGCCCAAAGGCATAGGTCACCTAACGAAAGGCATTTTGTTAGCGAGGCTTCTTCAGGTCGATCATAAACAGTCACAGCATAAAGCAGAGGGCATGAAGGTCACGCCAGATAAGACCGGATTCCATGAATACATGAAACCATGAATACATGCGTATCACAATAAAAAGACTTAAAAGGTCTAAAAAGTCAACTACAAATACGGTTTAAAAAGTTAACATACCCGACAGTTTCTTTCAAAGCTTTCGTTAACCGACGTCAGGTTCCTTAAAACCTGTGCTCGGAACTTTTCTTTCCAAAGGAAGGCATTCCGGCTGGTACTCTTTTCATAGTAAATGGCGACGCAATTTATAATGTCGCATACTTCGTTTCCTGATTCATGTGGTAAATTACTGCCACCGCTATCCGGCGAGGCCATACTGACCACAACAAACCACTCGTGCCCGGGTAAACATGGAGGATGATGCAAGAAAAATTTTATAAGTCTAAAAGCAGTTCTCATTTTCCAAACTTTGAAGCTAGCAACGCTTGGCAAATGGGCCACAACTCACGACAGGGTTTTATTCTTGGGCAAGAACTGCTCTTGGACTTTGCTGCCTGGATCGACCTGACTTCGAACGCTGATAACTGACTTGCCGCTGATATCAGTTGCGTTGGAAGTTACAGAACACGTTTTGCTTCTTTAAAACATGCTGGTGACTTACGGGTTATCAAGGCTTTATGATGCCTATCAACCACCAGGCAGGCTACAAGGTACTTAAAAACAATGCTTAAGATATTAGTCGAAAGAGCTGTACTGCATCATGCATCACTTCTCTTTGCTTTGACGCTCGATCGAAATTCATGTGTTGTCTCACGTCACAATAAGCTGTATAAAAAAATCTCTCCAGATTCCCGCTGTATACGCATTTTTTTAAAATAGATATCTTCATTTTTGAAAAAAGAAAAGGAACAGAGCGAAAAAAAAAAAATTGAGCGACCTCGTGTCGAACCGGTGTCACGGCAAAACAAATTCGAATCTGGCCCGTTCAGCGCCTCATCCGCTTGTGCTAACGAAGCAGTAGTGAGAGCTTAAGGTATTATAGTGAGTTGATCGCTTAGCGAAACAAAAGGTTTCTTTTGTTTTCCATTCAACAAAAGGTCCCCAGAGGATGCCCTTGGAAAAATGTGTTTTTTTGCATACCGTATTTACCCGTGTATAAGTCGACCCTGTGTATAAGTCGACCCCCCATTTTGGAGGCAAAAAATAAGTTTTTTCTTATTTCTGGGTACAAATTTTCTTGAAAAACTAATCTTCTATCTTAGAATTTTCTTTCATGAACGCTACATTACAAGAAAAAAATCACAGCAAGTTTGGACATGAAGTTTATTATTGCGCGTACACTAGCGTTGAAGCGTGTTTTAATGACATGAGTATAACCTGCATTTTCTTCATAATTTTTGAAATAAGCTTACAAAATAACACATACGAACCTTTATCGTTGTGGAGAGTTGTAATGCACGTTTAGAAGACAGGCTAAATGCCAAGGAAGCTCGAGAAACTTTGAAAATGCTTCGATAAACAAAGTGCCACGATGCTTGGAACTTGGTAACCGAGCTAGCTACTAGGACCACACACGCTTGCACGGTTAGAAAGCCAGGTTACTAAGCAACAAACTTTCGAAGCTACAATCATGGACAAAAGTCTTGGGACAAATTTACATTTCAGGTGCTTTTTCACACGCGCCAAGCAAACAGTCAGGCGCGAATTCATCTACACTTGTTCAGGCCCTCTCTCTCTCTCCCCCCCTCCCCCCCCTCTACAATGTTGGACAAGTGTACACGCTCTATTTCTCCAGACAACATTGTATGGGGGGCGGGGAGGAAGAAGCGCATAACAGTCCTTTTTTAAAAACTCCGTTTTAAAAACACAAAAAATTAGTGCAATTACACAAGTGTCCCAAGGAATTTTGTCCAGGATTGTCTGATTTTTACGTCTCATGGAAAAATGCACAATTACGATGTTTTTTACATTTAGGGCCCAAGAGTGTGAATATCTGAGTTAAGAAAGGCATTTCTTAGAGCTTTTACCCGGCTTTTCCGTATTTTTTAATGGTTTTGGACCCGACGGGAAAGGTGTTGATCTCACATAATATACAAACTTTTGTATGTGATGGCGGTGATAATGGAGTCGCTTGATTTGGATACGTAACGAACTGTTAACATCAATGTACAGTTCTTCAGATCCTTCAATATTTTTAGAAACGACAAATCTGGTATTTAAGCCAATCTTAGTGACCACCTTAACAGTTATTACAGCTTGTTTCAGTGAGTACAAATTATAGTGAGGCGCTTTACTCTTCGGGTAGTGACGTCAGCGTTCACTGGTCATCGCGCAGTACTCAGCGGCGAAGAAAGACAGTGTTAATTCAATTTCCTCAAAGTATCGACTAAGAATGCCAGCCAAAATATATTTTCAACACGGCAGTTATGGTCCTTTTTGGAAATAAGTTCACAAAAGTCATGTCACAGCACGCTGGCAGTAAATGCAACGGTTCTCACTAAATCCAGTATAGAAGAGTTAACTTTAAAACAATTCTTAACAATGAAAAATGAGAACCGCGTTTGCAGAGCTCAAAATTAAGTTTTTCCCAGCAATAAAGGTGTGGAAGATCGATTTTCAAATACAGTTGACTTAACACGTCTTAAATGTGAGCTTTTGGAAATAGTTAGGCAGATTTTAAGGTTTTAAAGTGAGTACCGTGGCTGAGAACCGTTGAGTTATGCAAAAAAGAAGAGACCAACTCATTGCGCGTGACATCAAAAAATGTCACACAATGTCATTTCGGAAACAAATAAAGGGAAATGACTCCCAAAGGCTGGAAACAACTTTCAAATGCTTTGTTCGGTACCTTTTGGGTGAAAGTAGTGTTTGCGATGCACGCTCACTGCCTGCATGCATCACATATTCATGATACAGTTGACTTCTAGATTTGACATTTCCGCGCGATTTCCAGGAGCGAAGACCTTCTGTTTTTCTTAAAAACCAAGGCTTTTGCTCGCTGTTCGACAGAAATTCTTGTCTTTACACAATGATCTATAATGCCCGTTGCTGCTTTTAGCGTTAACCATGTTTGTCCCTTCAAATACCGCACGCGCCATTCTGAGATAGAACACTTAAAATCACGATTTACACCTCGCGTGGAGAAAAATTAAAAAAGAAAACAAAATGCGCTAATAAACCACGAAATAGCTCAGAAACAGTCATTGTATAACGATCTATTCACAGAGTCTAGAAAAAACACATTTAGAATGTAGAAAACCACAGAAAATGACATTTTATTTCTTAACTTAAATTCAGACAATCATGGACAAAAGTCTTAGGACAAATTTACATTTGAGGTGCTTTTTCACACGCGCCAAGCAAACAGTCAGGCGCGAATTCATCTACACTTGTTCAGCCCCTCTCTCTCTCTCCCCCCCCCCCCCCCTCTACAATGTTGGACAAGTGTACACGCTCTATTTCTCCAGACAACATTGTATGGGGGGCGGGGGGGGGGGGGGGGGGAGGAAGAAGCGCATAACAGTCCTTTTTTAAAAACTCCGTTTTAAAAACACAAAAAATTAGTGCAATTACACAAGTGTCCCAAGGAATTTTGTCCAGGATTGTAGAACTGTGGCTTTCGCTGAGAGGACTTGCTACTGTATTGGCAACAAATATTAGTTCTTTATTCAAGAAATGTGCCAGTGAGTATCTAGAACATTCAGCTTTACGTTAGGAGATAATTCTTGAAGCACTTTAACTTGAACTTCTCGAGTCGATCAGGGAAAAGACATCGTAACTTGTACCGTGTAAAAGTGGATGTTAGTTGACATATGCGACAATTATTATGCTAATTTGTCCTGAACTTTTTCTATCTCAGTTTTTGACCCATGTATAAGTCGAGGGCAATTTTTTGGACCGATTTTTAGGCTGTAAAAGGTCGACTTATACACGGGTAAATACGGTACGTAATATCTCAAAAAGGAAGCAAACTTCAGGGAAAAAACATGCAGAACATTGTTTGACACACGGAAACAAAACTGCATGCGAAATTTGGAGCGTTTTCGACAAAGTTCACTTTTCAGTAAAAAACCTAACGCCCTTTTTCCACCGAAGCCTTCATATGAAGTGTTTTATCTTAGACAGCAGTTTGCAGTTTCTAACTTCCTGTTAATAATAATTTATTCTATTTCTGACTTCCTGTTTATAATGGTGTGTTTCTCAAATTCAATTATGTAGGTCATGACAATCACAACACCTCAAAAATCTCATCAAGATAAGATCACAGCCTCATCCAAGGACAATGAATGACCAAGAGATTGTTGAAACAAAGAAAGGACAAACATTATTTAAAAAAATTGAGCAAAGCAATAATAATCACATGTAATAATGCAGTCACATACTGCTGTGATCTTTTGATCTGAAAACTAGTGAAACAAGGAAACAGCAGGTCTTTTTCATTATATTTATGTAAAAAATTATGTTATACAACAGGTGCAATGCAGTGTAAACAAAGCAACATATTTGTCGTTACACTTTGATTTTGTCAGTCATCTGTGAAAAAACAGTGTTTGTGATTTAAGATTATAGGCAATACTCAAGTTCACTGAAAAAAAATAATCTTTTTGCATGCTTTTTGCTCTCTCTATTGTGGTAATAACAGAAGTTAAAAAGAAATTTAATAAGTTGAGGTGTTCACTACCTCTAAGGACAACACCACTAAAACAGGGTTTGAAATCAGGAAAAAAAAATTAAGAATTAAATTAAAATTAATTTTAAGACAAGGGCCGTGGAAAAATATATTTTATGGTTATGAAAATGCTGCAATATCGCCTCAGTATAGAGTAGCATCATCATAAAACACGTCCAAATATACAAGTGTACCACAGCCACCCGCCATGTTGGATGTAAATTGTGTACTGAGAGCATCCAGATTTCTCACCTTTTAAGCTCTTCTTTTGAAGACTTCAGCTCCTCAAGAACTGCATCCAAGTTTTTCCTTAAGTCTTCGTTAACTCTGTTCAAATCGTCCACACTGGAGTCTTCTTTACCCTGGTAATCTTGTAGTTTTTCGCATAAACTCTTCTCACGTTCCAAAGACAATCTGTAATCTGTTTGCAACTTAGAAAGTTCGTTTTTTGTGTGCTCATATTCTGCTAAAATAAACTTGAATTCTTGGTCCGTATCGCGTTTAATTCCATTTACTGGAGATGATAATTTAGTAGCCTCATCAATCACGCTTTCATCTTGTTCATCACATGCATCGCCGTTCAAACTGTTATGATCCATAGGTCCGTCGCCATTGACAAGAACTTCCTCCTCACTGCATTTTATAATAAGCATAGTTTCCGAGTCCTTTTCTTCCAAATCATTCGTAATGTTGTCATTTCCATCAATATCCTCTAGTGTGGAAGACATTGGAGATAACTCCTCAATTCTTCAGACAAGAGGTGAGGTAAATAGTGCCCACAGAATATCATCTCGAGAAGTCGAAAGTTCTTTTATAATCCGCATAATTCACAAACGCCATTTTGCTGTTTTCCCAGCGGCATACCATTCTTTTTCCAACGGAGTCTTCAATTCAACCGTACAAAGCAAGATGTCTTGCTGCAAAAGTTCCAGTTTCAAATATGCTTGCTCTCTGAACCGTTCAAGAGTCAGTGAACACAACAATACCACAATATTTTGCGCCGGCGACTAAGGAATTGAAGATAACTGTTCAAGCCTCGAGGTCCTTCTTTTCCACAGAATCTACCAAGAACAATACTAACTAGAGATCTAGGAGAAAGGACAGTTAAACCAAATACTCGTTTTTGTATGGGATTCAGGTCAAAAAAGGAAAGAAGGATGCATGTGGCGCTGATGTCTTTGCTTCCGTAGATTCCAAAATGGCGACTTTCTAGTCTACGTCATCAAGCGACCACGTGACAATCAATCCCAGAACAAATCAGATGACGTTTCGAGTGTTAGTACCCTGCGATCTCCTTGATTAGAAAAGATCGCGGAGATTTTGTTCGCAGGATTAAGTGTTGGAAACGTTAAAAAGTCTAATCGTTTAACAAAAATTTTAAGCTCACAATACAAGTTTGTCTTTAAAAAGTTGTATCGTGCGTACTTTTGTTCTTGAGGGTCCCCAGTAGGTTTGGCGGGAAGCGGGATTTGGCTTTTTTCCGCAGTGATATTCGGGATATGAGCTGAAAAAAGGGGTGGGAAGCGGGGATTTCAGTTGCTAGTGGAAACGGGATTTTGTGTTTTTATAGGGTTGGGATGCGAGATTGGCAAGGGAAACAGAGCGGGATAAGGGATTTCAATTACACCGTGACTTCAACTTTAGTTGACCGACGCAAACCGGAAGCTAGGGGGATTTGGTGTATCGGCAGTATTGCCTACTACCGGCACCTTAACAATTAATTTAAATAGCATTATTTCGATACCACGGGTGCTACGCGGTTCAACCACTATATATACCTTTTAGCGAAAATGAAGCCTTTGTGTGTGTAGCTGTGTCTAGTTTCATATTCATGGTCATGAATAGCAGGACCTAGAAACGGCCCCGTGCCCTGTCAGGACTTGTCAACTGTATCCATTATCGCTTACCCTTCGTTAGTATCAGACCGTATGAGGGCTTTGAGAAGTAATCTTTTGTGTTGGCCTCTGACATAAACGACATTTGCCCATTTCCGGACATTTATTTTGCGTCTGTAGAGTCTCAGTACTTTTGACCTCAGTGTCATCAGTGTCTCTTCAGTTCTTTTTTTTTTTTTTAATTATTATTATTTTTTTTTTAACAGCTTTATTGACCATTACACATGTTACATACAACAAGACAAGTAACCGAGAAGAAATGAGATATAAGGTCAAAAGGGCAGGTGCGAACGGGACACGAGGACCCATGCGAGGCACCGCCCATGACACTTCAAAAAAAATTAATGTTTTTTTCTAGTCTATGTTTTTTTCTAGTCTTTCAACCTTTTTACGAGCACTGAGTGGTTTGTTGTGGTCAGTATGGCCTCGCCGGATAGCGGTGGCAGTAATTTACCACATGAATCAGGAAACGAAGTATGCGACATTATAAATTGCGTCGCCATTTACTATGAAAAGAGTACCAGCCGGAATGCCTTCCTTTGGAAAGAAAAGTTCCGAGCACAGGTTTTAAGGAACCTGACGTCGGTTAACGAAAGCTTTGAAAGAAACTGTCGGGTATGTTAACTTTTTAAACCGTATTTGTAGTTGACTTTTTAGACCTTTTAAGTCTTTTTATTGTGATACGCATGTATTCATGGTTTCATGTATTCATGGAATCCGGTCTTATCTGGC